>JAUOBV010509210.1:0-10011 GCA_032360425.1 Rubia occidens | reverse complement strand
GATTAAAAATGTTAATAATATAAGATTAAAATTTTAATTTGAAAATGATAAAGTTTTGGGAAAGACCGTCTTTTCATATGCTATGGAAAGACGAGATTGAATTAAAATTATAGAAAGGTAAAAGATTTTAGTTGCAATATTAAAATTTTATCATGCACCTATGACTCGATTAATACAATCCAAAAATATTAACTTGATTTCCTCTAATTTACAATTTAAACTTTGATATTTTCATAATTTATGGAAAAACGATCTTTCAAGAGACGGACTATTTGAAAATAACTATATACATTTCATAACTAATATTTTATTGTAGATTATAAACATAATAAAACTCTAATGGTATATGGTCGGTTTTAAAATTACTTAAATTATAATTTTTATGAATGAAAATATTAATTTTAAACATTGTGTTAATTAAGTATAAATTTAAAAAGTAATAAAATATTATATTTATATTAGCATATAATTTAGTGTAAAATTTAGTGCTGGTGGCGTAAATTTACTATACAACACTAAATTTAGAGTTGTGTAACACCAAAAATAGTGTTTGTGGTTGGAGATGGCCCAATATATAGGAACTAGGAAGTCAACTTGTCATTGTTTGTTTCTTTGCTGTCTTTTCTGAACAAAATTACTCAGATACTAGTTTGATGAACTACATATAACTTCTTAAAAGTTTATTAAAGTTAGATATTTTAATAATACATTTTTCTGAATCTAACAAAATCCTAGTATTAAAAATTATACATCCTTCAATTTTTTTAACACTGTCACCTTTTTATTTTGTATATGAATATAGGTGGGTAGAAAGAAGAGGAAATTGAAATGATATTTATGAGTGGATGAAATTGAACGAATCTTGCTAAAAAAAAGAGTGTCTTCGCAGCAAATAAGAAATAGTGACAATATTAAGAAATTGGAGGTAGTATATTATATATTCATGAAATATTATGATGAAAATAAACAAACTTTGATTATATAAATAATGAGAGGAAATCGTAAATAGAGATGGAAAAGATATTTAGAATCTTTGCAAAGGCAGTGATATGATATACAAGGGTAGGGGTAGTAAAATAGACCTGTAAACTGTGGGTCCAGTGGATTATTAATTTTTAAATTTTGGTGGGTGTGAGTGAAATGAGTATTTGAAAAATATGGGTTGAGCAGGTTGGGTTTGCGGGTTGAAGTTACCCATAATGGTTCGAACCTGCGAGTTTACTTATATGAGTTGGTATATAAACTTTTTTTTTGAAAAAAAAAAACAGGTGTTCTCTTTCTCATTAATATAAGACTGCTACAATATTGTGTCAGGTTAAGGCTGTATAACCCCTACCTAACAAACATAACTAATCTATCCAATATATACTTGAACACATAGTTGGCTCACACAGTGTGGGGTGAGCCTCCCACAAATGAACCTTTCAATCCAATTTTCTGATTGAAGTCCCTTATCGAGAGTCTGATACTCGATCCTTCCAAACTTTGTCTTCACCGGGTTGCATCAGCCCTATTGTTTTCGAGAGACTGTTGCTGGATTTCTCCAATCTTCAATGCAATGTCGTTGGGGTAGTTTCGAGCGCATGTCCGTTTTGTATTGAAGCAGTCTGGTCTGCGTGCCTCCATAATTATTCATCGTTGGCCAAGTTCATCCCCATCAGATTGCAACAACATCGTAGTTCTTGTTGGAGAACCTTTTTGGAGGTTGTAACTGGATTTCTCCAATCAGTAGTGAGGACTTACCTAAATCTCGCCGAAGTCGTGAAATGACTAACACATCTAAAAAATAAAAACGAGCATAGAAAATTAAGGTTAAGCTAAACCCTTCTTTCATCCTGGAAAGTCATGTTACCACGTAACTTCTCTATAACCCATTAGTAAGTATCAGCTTAGGAGCATTGCCCACCAATCAGGCATAGATGTGGTGCTACAGGACGTTGAGAGCTTCATTGTATACCAGAAAGCTCCATTCGACGAATATGTGAGTTGAAAATTCATTAGATGTGAGTTGAAGGTATATAAACTCATATGGTCAATATGTGAGTTGAAAATTCACAGGTTTACTCATACGGGGTGGTATATAAACTCATAGGCATATGGGTCAATGTGTGAGTTAAAACCGGAGGGTTTACTTATATGGTTGGCATATAAACCTAAATGAGTCAATACATGGGTTGAAACCCGTGGATTTTATCCATATGGATTGATGTATAAACTTATATGGGTTCATATATGGGCTGAAACCCATGAATTTATCCATTTTCGACCTATGGGTTGAATAATTTTTAACCCACGGGGTGAGCGGGTTTCGACCTAACCAATTTTGACCCGACATATTTTAAACATGTAATAAAATGAGTCATACCCGTATTTTTAAACTAACCATTTTTTCTTTTTTTGATGAATGTGAATTTATAGAATCTCGAATCATCAGAGAACCCCCTATTTCCTCCGTTCTCTCTCCTCAAAACAGAGAACCCCCTATTTTTCAGATCTAATCCGGGGGGTGACCACCGGCGCTCGCCGCCGAGCTGGTCTCTCCCCCCACCCCACCTAGATTAAATCCCAACCGCCCCTTTCTCTCATTCCAAACCTAGGTTTCCGAAGTCCACTTTCGAAAAATGACGGTAGTCCCATTCGATTTGCAGACGCCGCCGCCACGATCCGCACGCCTTCGCCGACGGTCGCTGCAGTTCTCCGAATAACGTCGACGATTCAGACTGATCGGCGAAGATGCTCATTTTTTTGTTTAGATTTGCAACATTGCCGACGTTTCGGAGTTTGATCCAGTCCGCCGGCCAGTCTTCCCACTGACAGGGACGCCGGAAAAGCTAGAAGGAGCCGCTCCAGCACTGATTTTGGCCGGAAAAGGGAGGAATTGATATAAGCCATGAAAGAGAATGCGCTGACAACTCTCCCTTGCGTCGCCTTAGCCAGTGCGTTTCTCCACGCGCCGTCGATGGCCGACCACAGGTGCACGCGCTCACATGCACCACGCGCCACTCTGTCACGCGCTGCCGTGCCACTGCCTAAGTGTGGAGCATGAGATAAGGAACCATTTTTCTTTTTTATTTATAGTTTTCTGTTTTTTAGTTTTCTTTCATAGTAGAGGTTTCAATTTTATGTTGCTTAGTTTTTAAAATTTAAGAGGGAAATGTTCTTAGTACGGGTCATTTTTGCTCGAATATTGGTCGTGTAATTTTGTCTGCCAATTCTTAGTTTTACCGACGGATCCTTTTGCTTGGTAAAACTCTGTTGGCTTCCGATCTGATTTAATTGACAAACAGGAGAAATCCAAGTCAGAAGTAGTTTTCATACTTACTCTTTGGCGATTTTGTCTTTCAAATTATATTTGTAAACCGAACGGGCTGGGTAACCAGTTTGATTCGTGTTAGACAAATTTGCTGATGCTTTGATTCTGGGAAAACAACTTGGAAAGTCTCTTACTGGCTCCGAGGGGAGACCGGATAACTTTAGTGAGACTGACTGGGAAGGAATTTCAGATTCATGGTTATCGGTCCAACATTGTAGCTAGCATGTAGTTTTCTATAGTCAGACCAAGATTAGTTAGAACGCTACAGTCTACAATCATTATCTTTTATTTATTCCCTTTTTAATTTATATTAGTTTTTAGATATGATGTTACCGGCATATAGATACAAAGATGGTTTAGTCTAGAAATATCTCTGTAATCTTACAAATTGCAAGCCTTCGGGAAACTGATGTAAGCCTTCGGGCAACTTGATATAAGCCTTCAGGCAACATATGAGCTTAATGAAAAGGGAAGGACACCCTCCAAACCCCGTATACGACGGTTTGAATTTAAAAAAGGAACACTGTCAAAGTGTTACATTAGCCTTAATTTGTCGTAGTCACGTTAATGTTATGTGTGTTTAGAAATTTTTTATTTAACTTATAATATGATTTTTCAGTTCATAAATTAGAGAAAGTTTCATGTTAGGCCGATTCACGGTTAGATTAATCATGCAAAATCTCGTTTCAATAACTTTCAGGGTTAAATTATAATTATTTATACATTAGGATTCATTTTAAAAGTTTTTCAAACTTATAGGAGACTTGTTACAATAAATTAAAATAAATATCAAATTATCCCTATAGTCATATTAATTATAAATTTCTCCGACTAACAATTAGTTGGTGTAAAAAATACTTTGGGCGTAAATTAACTTGAGAAAGATATTTAAAATTGAAACAAAACATGAAATTTAACAACCTTCAAATCATTTAGATTTTAAACTTGGTGCTACTTTATTCAAAACATAAAATCTTGTTTTATACTGCCTAAAGTTTAGGAAATAATCATTATGCAATTACTGAAAATTTTGATTAGAATGAAGTTCTTTTTAAATGTTGGAAAAAAATTGGGAATCTATTGTATAATTACTATCAAAAAGTTTATATATAGGCAAAGTTTTGGGAAAGACCGTCTTTCCATAAGTTTATGGGAGTACGGGAATTAATTAGAATAATAAAAGGTAAAAGGTCTTAGTTACAATATTAAAATTTTATTATGCAACGTGTAGTATTTATAAAGTCACCCGATTCATGCAACCCAAAAATGTTAAATTCATTTCTTCTAATTTACACTTTAAACTTTGATCTTTCTTTGACTCATGGAAAACCGTCTTTCAAGGACGAACTCTTATATATATACCAAAATTTGAAACCCTAATCCAAAACCCTTCTCCCCAAACACCGCAACTCTGCCTCCCTCCCTCCTCCTTTCAAAAGCCACTAGTGTGGGATGAGGAAGATTAATGATGGTTCTAATATCGAATCAGAGAAGGCGCTTTCAAGTGCCTTCTTTGATCCCGCCATTGATCAGCCACCATCAAAGGCGGTTCTGAGGACCGCCTTTAAACATCCCAATGAAAGATAGTTATGAACCTCCATTAAAATGATGTTATAACCGCTTTTAATATGTTTTAAGTTTGGAACTTTTGTAGGATGGTTCGGCCCTTCCGTAGGTTTTGAATTAGAACCTTAGTAGTGTGTCTTAGCCCTTGCGACCTTTCCGAACTCGAAACTGACTTCCAAACTCGGAAACATGCCTGCACTATGTCAGCGCTTCACAATAGGTTCCTGCCTCAGGTCTACTTTTTCGGCCCCTCTTGGGTCAAAAGATGCCTCACAAATGATTTAAACCACAGCCTTTTCCGAGTTCGGAAAGTTTAGGCCAGCGTGTTCCGAACTCGGAATAGAAATTTTATTCTATGGTATAAATCACACATAAAGCGAGGACGGAGTTCTGAACTTGGAATTATGGTTAGGTCCTATAGTAAAATATTTATTTCATTCATAATCCCTCCTGTAATAGCCTCCATTTACATATTCATAATGTAACAATATACAAGACATGATCATACAATCTAACAAAAATCCATAGATATAACTAAGTAAGCAATAATCTCTCGATAAGAATATAAATCACTAAAATCTACTGCACAATTCATAAATCACATTCATGTGATGTGTGTTACTCTAGAGTGTTAGGAGTCCTTAAATTTGTTGAGCGAGCGTGAATTAAATGCCTAGCCAAGCGATTTCTTGCAGTGTTGATGTCATCTTTTGAATAGCTAATGTGATCATTTTATGTACTCTCCTTTTAGCACATTTGATATTCATAAGTGTAATAGATTGTAGGTTTTGATTTAGAGAATTAGATACTTTACCAATTAGAAGGTTAGGATCACGTTTCATCATTTTGCATCCTAACTCCTTGGTTTGTGAAGTATTTAATACTTATTTGGAGCCTTCCATGATCGGTTCAATGATTAATGATTGGATTCAAAGCAAAGACTAGATCATTGAAAGAAGGTCACTTGCAAAAAGTGGTGGAAGAAGGACGTGACAAGTGACAAGATCATTCAAGAAGTAATACCTTCAATCAAGGAAAAGTGGCCACCTTTCATGAGCAAATATATATATAGGAGGACAACGCGACGCCGCACATCAGATATGATGACCCATTATTTCAAGCTGTGGTGAAATTAGATGGTTTCAACATAAAATTAGTGAGTCAGCCTGCAAATTCCCCTGATCTCAATATATTGGATTTAGGGTTTTTTTTAAATCTATCCAAACATTGCAACAAGAAGAGATATCTAGTAACGTGGTGGAGTTACTACAGGTTGTGCAAAGTGATTTTCAAAGGGAAGATGCAATAATACTTACCAAAGTTTTTTCCACTCATCAAGCAGTAATGTCAGAGATTATCAAGGTTCAAGGTGGGTGCACTACTACAAACTAAGGATAATGTAACACTTTTCTTGCAACACTTATTTAAAATGTTACAATAGCTTATAAAATGTTAAACTTTTGAAAAGTGTTATATAAACATTGAAAAGTGTTACCTAAATTTTAAAAAGTGGTACGTTAGGTCTAATGTAACATCGCCTAAAGTAATACTTGTAAAAGTGGTACGTTAACCTATTGTAACACTTTTACAAGTATTACCATAGGCGATGTTACATTAGATCTAATGTAAGACTTTTTGAAATTTAGGTAACACTTTTCAATTATTATGTAACACTTTTCAAAAGTTTAAGTAACACTTTATAAGGTATTATAACATTATAAATAAGTGTTGCAAAGAAAGTGTTATGATAGCACTTTTCAATGACTACAAGCTCCCAAATATGAATAAGGACAGGATGATCAGAGAAGGAACATTGTCAAGGATGCTTTGTGCAATTAAGCAAATGTAAGAGCAAGCATTCAACATCTAATCTCAGTAGGAGAAACGGAGGAGATTCTGCCACTTATGCATGCTTTAAGGATAGGATTTGTGTAACCATGTAACCCTACCTGTTGGGGGTTGCGGTAAAGGCAAACTTTGGAAGCCTTTGAACATTTCTCTTTTGGTATGATCGAAATGTTCAACCCCAACCCCGGTTGAATGTAAGACATGCCATACATGAAAACTGAGCTTTGTTTAAGAATGTCATGTTTGTCATTCTCCCGTGTAAATAAGAATAGAAAGGGAAGATGCATAGCCACAACAACAGGCTTTTATTCAGAACTGGCAAAACATACCCACAGAAAAAGGCAAACACATAAACCAACAGCTAAAGGCCAATATATAAATCATCAATTAGGGAGGATGCATATTTTCAGCCCCAAAAGGTAACCCACATACTTTCAGCCAACAGAAACCAAAGCAAAGAAATTACCACCACAATATGATGTCATTCAGATACACAAAAATCAGCAGTAAGAGGCCAGCACTATTTCATATCCATTAACCACATACATAACCATTTCATATCGTAGATAATCATATAAATCATCACCAAAAGGGCAGTACGATTTTATCAACACAAGTGGTGCCACCAGGCCACTAACACAGGGAAGATGCACAAAATAATTCCCAATACACATCAATTTCATTGCACAATTAAGCAAATAAATCGGCACAATAGGCCAGCAGAAATAACCAAGACAAATAGCACCAATAGGCCAGCACTAAAATAAAGGTGAGGTAAGACAATATATCACCGTTTTGACGAACAAAATTTGTCTTCAGAGCTTATTAAAATTCCAACCTCAAAGAGATGAAGTTTTTATGTCGTAATTTAGGGGTTTTTATTTTCCCCCCAACGGCCCCCAAATCCCAAGGTGACATTGTGACCTGTAATGTGAATAAATGTGTTCGTTAGATTGGAAACCCTACTCAGTTTTAAGGGAAGAAAAATGAAATAAATTAAATCGAAGAAACCCTAACATAGCTTAATTATTAGGAGAAGAAGAAACCCTGCACGATTTCTTCTTGGCCCTATCTCGGCGATGAAGTTCTCTTAACCCCGGGATTAACAAGTACAGCCTTTGCATGTGTCATATAGGGATGACCACGTGTCGGGTCTAATGAGACCCAGAGCCGACCCGGACTCGTAGAGTCTGAAAATGTTAGACTCATACCCAAATCCGATGGATCTAAACGGGTCTTGGGTCCAAAACGGTCTAACTTTCTAATTGTTTTCATCAATAAATAAAATATGTATTATCTTAAATACAAATAATGCAAATTCAACATGGACATGAATTAATTCTTCAATAAAAAATATACAATGCACATTATTTGTTAAATTAATGGCAAAGTCTTGGGAAAGACCGTCTTTCCATAGGCTTATGGAAAGACGTGGTTTAATTATAATAATAAAAGGTAAAAGGTCTTAGTTGCAATATTAAAATTTTAGTATGAAACATGTAGTAGTTATAAAGTTTATAACCCGATTCATGCAACCCAAATTTTTT
Organism: Rubia occidens; assembly: GCA_032360425.1. Classification (NCBI taxonomy): domain Eukaryota; kingdom Viridiplantae; phylum Streptophyta; class Magnoliopsida; order Gentianales; family Rubiaceae; genus Rubia; species Rubia occidens. The sequence goes on along the minus strand of JAUOBV010509210.1, from coordinate 1,737 downwards.
ATCTTCATTTCTTCTAATTTACACTTTAAACTTTGGTCTTTCCATGAGTCATGGAAATACCGTTTTTCAAGAGATGAACTCTTTTTGGAGAGAGAGGGGTTTGCTTTTAGTTTTAAATACGTGAAATGTCTCTTTACACCCACCCATCTTTGGCAATTGCGCCTCTTCAACATGCAATTGCTCCGAACAACGATGAAAACTTGCCGAGACATATTCCAACTCAAGCATACCACCAAACTCGTCATTGAAGACCAAATCATTCATCCTCGATCTGCACCACCACGTGGACCACTAGAGACGGCTTGGGAAGAGCGCGATGGCGACGAGGGCGTAGTTCATTTGGAAGACGGCGAGGTTGACCTTGATCCGCAAGATAATGTAGGCGACATTGATTGTGAGCTTAATCGCATGCAGAGGCTTTCCTTGATGCCCTTCCTTGCGCCACCGGTACTAGATGTCATCAAAATTGTACCGCAATTCCTCATTGGAATCCGGAATTCAGGGATTTGAGAGAAGTGATGCGATGCGGAGGAGGAGGAGGGATGACTGAGTTTGGGCGACGTAGAATGGCTAGGGGTTTTTAAGTAATTTTTTAGTTTTTTAAGGGTAAGCATTTCTTTTGATATGGTAAATTTTCTTAAAATAGAAAGCGTAATAATTTACAAGGGACCAACAAAAAAATGCAATCTGGGCTGGGAAGGAAGTATAATTATTTATTCACAATCAACATATCTTATCTATAATCTTTTCATGCAAGTACTTATTAAAGTTGGTATAAATAATTTTTCAATAAGTTAAGAGAGTACAATAGATTTGGAATGGATAGAAAAATCCAAGTGAATAATGAGAATGACGTAAAATTTTAAATGAGATGTTTTAGTAATGTACCTGCTATAAGTGATAAGGTAGAAATGAATATGAAATTTTAGACAAAAATAAATATGGATGAACCCTAATTTGCCCCCCACTCCAATAAAATACATCTTTGTTTACAAGTCCTTGGAAGTTCATAGGTACTGACAAATAGGAGTGTTTAAATTGGCCGATTCGATCTGACCTATTTTGATGCGGTCTATTTGGGTTGAGTTGAGTCAATGTTTCATTTAGGTCAAGTGGCTCTGGTCAAATGTGGTAATCAAATTTTAACCCAAATCGATCCGTTTTGATCTATTTGCAATTTGACTAAATTGTTTTTTTTGTCACAAAATACCATCTTTTACATCTTTTGGTACTCGAGAGTAAAATCACGTTTGTTTAGTACCATATAGATTCAAAGTGAAAATTTTGGTCCCAAAAACCAGATTTTTTTTGGTGGTTTTCATCTTTTAGTCCCCCAAAAAATATTCTTTTTAAGATGAAAACCACCAAAAATATGGTTTTGGAGACCGAAAATTTCACTTTGAATATGCAGGGTACTAAACAAACGTGGTTTTGCTCTCGGGGACCAAAAGATGGTATTTTGGGGACCAATAAAATAATTTAGTCTTATTATAATATTGTACAACGTGTTTATATAATTTTGTACGTGTTTTAATTTTAAATAAATAACAAAGTAGTAGTGTTGACGGCAGTGTTGATAGTTGCGGCGATGGCACTGATTGTGGTACCGCTTGCGCAACTCACCACACATTAGAAGCATTGTTGACTGAATGTTGATGTGCTCGCGTTCGAGCACCGCCCTAGTGATTTGCGACATGTCAAACAGTGGCGTAGCCAGGATGGTTGGAGTGAGGGGGC
>JAUOBV010509099.1:0-10013 GCA_032360425.1 Rubia occidens | reverse complement strand
ACATGGGGTACATTATGTAATTTTTAAAACTTTACTTATTACTTTGTCTCACCATAACTTATGGTGAGACGGTCTCACACGAGTCTTTCTCATAAAATAGGACGGCCGACGGAGTTATATTTTCATGTTGTATATGAGCGACAAAGCAAGAGTGCGCCAGGATACTGGGTGGCGTTCTATATATAAAGGGGCAGCTATATCTTGGGTGGTTGCAGGTTAGTAAACGTGTCGGCTTAATAAAAAAAAACAAAATGTTGAACCAGCGCTTCCTTTTTCACATCTTAGCGTCATGCATTGTGTTGGTTCACCTCCGCCCTGTTTACTCTGTGGATGCGTTTGGGAAACTCCTCCTCAGAGAAGGTGAATCGGAGAAATATGCCGTGATATTTGATGCCGGAAGCACCGGCAGCAGAGTTCATGTTTTCCGATTCGACAGCAACCTGGATTTGCTTCAGATTGGCCAGGATTTTGAATTCTATGAAGCCGTACGCATACATTCATTTTGGTTTCAATACTCACATGCATAATTACTCATGAAAGTGAAACTTGCCATTTCGGTTTCAGATAAAACCAGGGTTGAGCTCTTATGCAGCTGACCCTGAAGCCGCGGCAGAATCTCTGAAGCCGTTGCTCGAGGAAGCCGAAGCCGTTATTCCGGAAGATCTTCGCGCTACTACGCCTCTTAAACTTGGGGTATGCTTCACACACGTAAAATAGTGTCACTCAAAAGTACAATTTTTTTTATAGTATACATGGTGATTTACCTGATAAATGAAACTGTTTGGGCAGGCAACAGCAGGACTTAGACTGCTCCATGGAAATGCATCTGAAGAGATCTTGAAAGCGGTAGCCCTCCTAGTTTATCACCATCATGAATTTTGTTTTCTTTTCAACTGCTTATGTATTTACTGCTGATTTTGTATGCCAAAGGTGAGGGCTTTGTTTCAAAGTGAGAGCTCTCTGAATTACAAGGGCGAGTGGGTGAATGTGCTCCAAGGTTCCCAAGAAGCTGCTTATCTCTGGGTTGGTTTTTCGCATCTTTATTATCATATTAATGGCCAGCAGAATTCATTTTATGGAGATGAAGTTGCCAAGGTATTCAACTTTCAGGTTGCTATAAACTATTTGCTGGGAAAAACAGGCAAACCATATCCAGAAACAGTTGGTACCATTGATCTTGGAGGTGGATCTGTGCAGATGACGTATGCTGTTTCCAAGCCATCCAATATATCAGATGGGAATGAAACATATGTTCAACAGATGTACCTCCAGGGGAGAGCATACAACCTCTACGCTCACAGGTTTTGATCGATGTTACAGATTGATCATCATCCTTCCCACAGCTTTTTTTATGCTTTCATTAAATTATGATTCTTCTACAACATGATGTAAAATTTGTGTGCTTTTTTCACTTGCAGCTACCTGAACTATGGTTTGTTAGCAGGAAGAGCTGAAGTTTTGAAGGCCTCAGACAACTCCAGTAGTCCCTGTATTCCCTATGGTTACCAAGGTATTTATAAAAGTCAAACTAAAATCCACAAATAATACTTCATACTTCCAAGTCCCTTATTTTAATTTTATTATTATTAATTAGGACCAGGAGATGATATTAAGATATATGGAAGAAAAATGACAGAATATAAAATATGATGAAAACAAGTAAATTATAAAGGTAAGTTAGGGCGAATGTATCTTGGTAAATTAAACTAAAGTAGGACAAAAACAGTGAGAAAGACGTACTTCTTCCGTTTACTGTGTTTGGCTCTATAAGTTTAGGTGTCGTTTTTCTTTGCAGGTTGAAATGTGTGATGATAATTGAGTGAAAAATTAATAGTTTAGTGACGGGTTGAGAATAGTGTACTTTTTGTCATAAAAGAAAATGTGACAATTTTTTAAAAACACACAAAAATGTAAGTGTGCCAAAGTTAAGAAAACAGAGGGAGTAGGACAATTATTTTGATAGGGAGTGGGATGGAAAAAGTATTTAGAATCTGACTGAGTATCTCTATTTATATCTGGATGTAGGTTACTATACCTACAACAGTGTCGTGTATCGGGCATCAGCTCCTCCGTCTGGTTCAGGCTATAAGAAATGTTTAGCATTAGTTGTAAAAGCACTGAATATAGACGCACCTTGTAACTACAAGAGGTGCACATTCAATGGAATCTGGAACGGTGGGGGTGGAGCAGGGCAGAAGAATCTGTATGTGGCCTCATTTTTCTACGATAAAGCTTCGCAGGTTGGTTTCATAGATCCAAATGCACCTTCTGCCCTTAGCCGCCCCGTAGAATTCCAGATAGCGGCTAAGCAGGCTTGCGGGACATCATACAAACGCATCGTCTCTAAATATCCCAACGTTCAGGATAACTATATGGTTTGTTTGGATCTGGTCTATCAGTACGCGTTACTTGTCAATGGATTTGGTAAGTTACTTGAATTAGTCCTACCGTTTCACTAAAATGAACACTTTATATTTTTAGAAAATTTTATATTTGGGGTTTTTGTAGGTGGGAAGGTGAGGGTCGAATGAGGTCTTGACAAGTGTTAATTAAAACTTACAACAAAATACATCCTTATTTTTCTCCAGTTAACTTTAACACTTGTCAAAACCTCATTGGGTCCTCACCTTCACACCTACAAAATTCCCAAATATAAAATTTTCTGTACTGAAAGTGACACTTTCTTTGATTTTATTTTTCAATATACTCAATTAATTTCCTCCACACGTTTTCATTACACTTATTTTAGTACTACCATGGTTAGAAAACAAGGAGTATGACTGTATGATGTATACTGGGAAATGAGCGTGGTTTAGATTAGAGACAAATTGCTTACTGTTTGTCGGTTCTTTTTTCTTCTTCTTTTTTTGCAGGTTTGCATCCCTACCAAAGCATTACACTGGTGACCCAAATTGAATTCAAGAACTCGCTGATCGGAGCTGCCTGGCCGCTGGGATCTGCTATTAATGCAGTTTCCTCTGTCAAATTCACTTCAAGCGACATCTGAGTTCAAATTTTAGGAGAACGTGCCTGGTTCACTCTGTTTGGCTAGTATTGTATTTCAAGAATAAAAATGTTTCAAGTGCTTCGATTGTTCAAATGTTCTGCAAATTTGATGTCAAGAATAAAACAATCATTTTGAGTTAGTGGTTTTGTCAAAGGTCCTATTTTCATTCATGTGGTTGGCCATGAGTACATACTCCTGCAATCCTTCATTATAATTCATTTATGTGGATTTAAGTATCATCTTTAATGGTGATCTGCGTTGAGACGAAACTTGGTTCAACATGCTAAACTTGCAAAACAAACCCCCCGATATGGTGGGGGAAGAAGATATGATGCCAAAGTCAAACAAAAATGTTTGATCTCAATAATGAGAATTAAATGAATATAATGGAGACATACTGCGGTATTTATAGTTATTGATCCATGAGATAACCATGATGGGATAAACATGCACGTTGCATGTAAGAATAAACGTCTTAACATAATAGAACTACCATATATTCAGCTCAATATACCACAATCGTAACTTAAAAAATAGTATGTTTCCATAGGTAGAATAAGAGATGGAGATCATCCCTTTGTCTTGGGCTTTCATTCAATAGAGTGTGGTCGCATGGCCTTCGGCCTAAGTAGTGAGTTTCAGTTCAACCCTTATCAATAGCTCTCAAGAGAGACCTGATGGTGGTGCTTAGAAGAAACCTTTGGTTCTCTCATGTACCAACATATGAAGGTCAAGCAAGAGACCCTTAGTTTTCTTAGTATGAACAATTAATCTAGTTATTAACTCATCCACTTCCCTAATTAAGGCGTGTCGAGTTAACGTGTTGGGCAAGTAAAAAGTTCTGTCTAACCCTTGAAAGTTGTTCTTGCACAAAACTAAATATCATGATCACCTAGCTCAATTTCCAATTTCATCATTCTACCAAATGATTTGGGTTTAAGGAGTACCAAGCGGATCAGATGATTACTCAGTATTACGATTGTCTGAGTCTGGAAGTAGGGCTGCAGGCGACTAGTAGCATGCACCAAGGCTGGAATCATCGTTCGAAAGTAGCATAATGTGCTTAATATACCATGTTTTTAGCATACTGGGAACTCAAAATTATAATAGCTTGAAGGTTAAGTATAAGTGGACTGAATACTTTTCCAATTAAAGGAGCTCTGTACATGACCTAGAGGACATTATCCCACCCCCAGTGCTTCTTTACAAAGTATTGCTTATTTTAATACATCGGATGAATCGAGGCAGTAGACTGAAGAGGGACATACTCCTGTTAGAGCAACTTGCCAATAAGGTTTCCGTACGGGAGCTTTCTGCTCCTCTTGCTTGCAGCCACCATCACCATCACCATCTCATTTATGATGGTGAAACCAAGATTGATCCATACGTTCTCAACTACGTGGAAGAATAGTATAAGGCCGATAATGGTGCACTCCATTGGATGACCCTTCGAGATCAAGTTTTTGAAGATGAGGTCGTAGACCATACGGTCCTTCAATCTGTGGGTTCCGATCTTGATTTTTCTTGTGTTCATCTAGGGCAACCTCATGAAACTTGAAGTATTTTGCCTTTGGAGGGTTAGGGCACAGGTAGTTAGGGTTGTTTCTCTCCCTTAGCCATTTGTCCCTGGAATTCAAAAGACACACTCCGGTTGTTTCCTTCTTGATGGGGTACCCTATAGCCTTGTTGATGGTCTCAAAACTAACGGTGAACCTCTTTTTGTTCACTTTAGTCTCGTAGTCACCGTTTTCGAGAGCATTAAGTATGAAATAAAATTTCACCACCTCTGCTCTATAAGCCAAAAAATCAAGACACCGGATGTTCTGCATGTGTGATGTCTTGAACGGCTCCATGGCATCCTTTCAGTGTAATTTTCTGATAAATTGCATCACCATCAATTTTGATGGATCCAACTATTTAATTTAGCGTACCCAGGTTGCTTCTCTCTTGAAGTTGTTTGATTTACCCAAATTCGTTAATGGATCCAATCCTTGTCGAGATCCAGCATCTTCTTCCTTTGTTGTTGGTTTGTCTAAGAAGTCATCGACTCTATCTGCGTCGTCTGACGACTATTCTGCCTAGATTGAGATAGATCAGCAGATCCAAACTTTGTTGTTCTTGTCACTCCATGCTAGCCCCATGCCTGTTGTTATTGGTTCCAAAACCTCATATCGGGTGTGGAAGGCCTTTTATGCTAAGTATTAGATACTTTCTCGCACCCGTAATCTTCATCTAAATTATGAACAGCTTGATGAGCTTACGTTAGGATGATCTGTCTGTTCAGGAATGCTATTCTCATTTTAAGATTCTCTGCAATGATCTTCATGGCCCTGGTGAGTCTGTCCATGTGGAACAGATTATTCTACTATTTTGTCAAGGAATGAGCGCCTCCTTCTTCGAGTTTTATAATGCTCATATGTCATTTGATCCACCTTCTGATTTGTTCGATGTGGTTTCCAAGGTCGAGACCTTTGATTTTTCTCTCTAAAATAGTGCTGCTCCAACCTCCTAACTACCCAACGCAGCGTTTACTGCAACGAAACAATCTTCTGGACAGCCATCCCACCATGGTTGGGACTAGTCTGTGCACGGCAACAAAAATTAGCTGTCGAGGAGGCGGCGACTGTAGTCGTGGCCATGGAGGCGATGGAAGCCCAAATCTCTAATTCAGTAGTGGTGGCATCGGCACCATGGTGCTAGTGGTTCGACCACCCCGGTCATCTGACTGCGAATTGTTGGAAGCCTTCTTATCTATCTCTAAACAACATTGCAAATTCCACAAATACGTCTCAGCCTGCCCCAGTAGAATCAATAATATGCCAATGTTGTTCTTGATTTGTACATGGACTCTAGAACTATCATTCATATGACTTCTGTTTATTCCAATCTGGATAGCATCCTTCCATATTATGGTAATCTTCATGTTTATTTTGGTAACAGTTCTTTTTTTTAATGTCTTATACTTGAAATTCCCGGATCTATGATTCTCTTACTTTAGGTGATGTCTTTGGTTTTCCTTATATTACCAAGAATTTGGTGCCTATTAGCAAACTAACCCAGGATTTGAATGACGTTATTTGGTTTGATGGGCATTTTTTCACTATTCAAAACAAGGTTAAAAAGGAGCTTGTGGGCCAAGGCCACGGTGGGAGGAGTCTCTATGTTTTAGATTATGGTGGTGTTGCTTTATTTTATTTTGTTAAAGCAAATAAACCAAATGATTCATTCGAGCCATGGCATATTTGTTTAGAGCATGTTCCTTATTCTGCTTTTTCTTTTATAAGTAGGACATATTGTTTATCTGTTACTACTTTGATGCCTAAGCCTTATTTGTACCCTTCTTGTGAGATCCATAAAGGAAAGTGTATTTCTTTTAGTGATTATATAACACGCGCACCACACATACTTGATTAAGTTTACTGTGATCTTTAGGGACCCTATCTTTCTATCTCTCGTGTTGGGTTTTCGTATTATGTTATCTTTTTTTATGATTTTTCTCATTTTACTTGGTTATATTTTCTACGTCCTATGTTTGATTTTGCAGAGGCTTGCTATCATTTTGGGGATCAGGTCGAGTACGAGTTTTCTACCTCAATCAATGTTTTCCAAAGTGATGGTGGACCGAGTTCGCCAACTATTGCATGTCATCTCATTTTACTTCAAAGGGCATTTATCATCGGATCTCTTGCCCTTAAATTCCGGAGCAAAATGGTTGTACTGAGCGAAAGCATCGTCACATCACAAAAACAGGTGTGTTTATGTTAAATCATTACATCCTTAATTAGTCTTTCTGGTACAATGCGGTTTCTATAGCAGCCTACATCATCAATCGGCTACCTACACTGGCTTTATTTCGTTAATTTCGCACTCTGATATTTTTGGCACTACTCTTGATTAGTCCAAATTTTATCTATTTGGTTGTCGAGTTTTCCCATACATGCGCCCCTATATATGCCTCTCATAAGTTTGTGTTGTGGAGTTTCTCTTGCATCTTTTTGAGTTATAGTTCTCACTATAAGGGTTATAGTTTCCTTGACCCATTCATGAAAAAAGAATATATTACTTTCCATGCTCATTATGATCAGTTTTTTCCATCTTTACGTTAGGGTTCTGCAACTGCTCATCGGGTATTGCCACCCAGTGCTAGATGATGTTGATTTCCTTCTTTGGGCATGGCGCCATCAACAGATACTCCATGTCCATGTCCCACCTGCGTCCACATGTGATGCCTCGTCTTCAAGATAGCACCCACCAATTACTTTGGCGCACTCCCCGGTCAATCCAACGTGTGTTACCTGGTGCATCGGCTGACGCATCATCACCTGCAGATCCTTCTCAAAGATTGTTGGTGTTGCCTTTCGCTTCCCCTCAGTACGTGGCCTCCTCAGGCCCTGCGAATCCTCTGTCACACGAGCCTACCTCTCAGCATTTAATGTCGTGGACTAGCTCCCTCAGGTACAAGGGTTTTTTTTATTTATAAAAACTGGACTTTATAGTGCTTTATTTGTTAAATCCGAGCACCAAAGTTATCGCTCAGCTGTCAAGGATCATGATTGGTTTGTTACTATGGATTCTTAAATGGATGTGTTTTGCACTCTAAAGACTTGGGAGTAAGTCCCTCGTCCACCGCATGTTCATATGGTTGATCCCAAGAGGGTGTTTGTTTTTAAGTACAAGGCTAATGGTTTGTTTGATCGTCAAAAAGTGAGATTTGTTGATTATGATCATAACTTTAGTCCTTTTGTGAAGACATCTACAGTTCGAATACTATTATCCTTACTAGTCCTTCCTCAGTGGTTGTTACATTAGTTGGACGTTAAAAATGTCTTTTTAAACGGTATACTTGATTCACTAGTTTATATGGAGTTGCCTAGTAGTTACAAAGACCTCACGTGCCCATATTATGTATGATGTATACGCCATTTATGCCTTGAGGAAAGCTCCTCATTCTTGTTATAAACGCTTCAATTCCCTTTTCATTGGCGTAGGTTTCTTTGCAACTCTTTTGACATCTTGTTTTTTGTATTTTCACAAGGTGTCTCTTTAATCTATCTATAGGTTTATGTTGATAACATTATTCTTAGGGCAATGATGGTACTCTCATTCATAAGTTTGTTGATCATGTGAATTATTAATTTAAGATCACCGGTCATGGCCCCTTCCCATATGTTTTGGGGTTGGAGGTTGTTCCTACTTCAGACGGATTATTCCTTGTTCAGGCAAAATACGCCAAGTACATATTGACATGCACGGGTATCCAGGATGTTGTGCCTATCGCTACACTATTGGTGGCTTTTCTGTAGCTTCTTAGCTCTTCAAGTAAGTTGTTTGGTAATCTCACTCTTTATCGATCATTGGTTGGTGCACTTCTATACCTGTCAATTACACGTCCCGACTTGTCTTATGTTGTCAATAGGGCTAGCCAGTTTATACAAGCACCTACTCATGACCATTTCTAGGCTGTAACTGTATGTGGTACTCTTCATTATGGTTTGGTTTTTCACTCACATCAGTCATTTTTACCAGTACTTGGCTACTCTGATGCCGATTGAGATCGTTGCATCAAGATGCGTAGATATACATATTGTTACGCTATTTTCCTTGGCGGTAACCTGGTTTTTTGGAGTGCTAAGAAGCAAGCTAAGTTCTCTTGTTTTAGTTCAGAATCAGAATATCGTGCCATGGCCAATGTTGCAACGGAATTAGCCTGGTTAATGAATCTGCTAAAAGACTTACGTGTGTCGAATCGTGTGCCACCTGTGTCAATGTGAGATAACAACAATGCTCTCTTCCTGGCTAAAAATCAAGTTTCGCATAACATGGCCAAACACATTAATATTGATTATTATTTTGTATGTGAGATTGTGTCTTCTTGAAATATCAAGGTATTTCATGTTTCTTTTGATCTTCAACTTGCTGACATCTTTACAAAGGGTCTATCTCATCCTCAGTTCGAGATTTGCATTCCATACTCTTCGTTGCTAGCAATCCTACACTTCACTTCGGGAGGACACTATTACATAAATGACCTACGACTTCAGTTCTACGGCACCTATGACTTCGGTAATTGTCCCTAAAATAACCGAAGTAAATAGAGTCGAGTAAAAAGTTCTCTTTTGACTTCGATACTAAATAACCGAAGTCATTAGTTTTACCCGAAACCGAAACCGCACCCAACATCTAGTGGATCTTAATCGAAGTCATAAGGTTTACCCAAAACCTGAAATAAAACCACACCATACGTCGGTCTACCCCCAAACCCCATATGAAACCCTACCGTAGTTGGGTGGCTCATTTCACCATTTTAAAAAAACTACTGAAAATGGAACCAGTTATGGTTTTCCCTTTGATGGTTCATCCGAACTCAGCCTACAACCAAAATTTTGGAAATTCCAAATTAACACCAGTTAATTCATACCACCAATACAATCATAAGGAACTAAATATATACAAGTAGTGCACAAAATAGCAGAAGTTTACTCTTCAATCACAACCTTGATCTCATTTCCATTTCCATCGTTTTAAGCCTAAGTTCTTCCACATCCCACTTCATTTTAATAACTCTTTCCCATTCAACGAGAATAGATTGCTTGGTATTTTCTTTACTCTTCTGTTTAGTTGGATCAAGCTCCACTTCAAAATCCTTAACCTAGGCTGATCCATTTACACAGGTCATGACATAAAAGTCATTCATATAATCAAGAACACACACTACAATATCTTACGCCAACCTCCTTCTCTTAAAACAACACATTATGCTTTAAATAGAAACCAACAACTACCAAACAACACCAATTATTTTTCCTTTTTTACCGCAATTTTTTGGATTAGATCAAATAACCGAAGTAAGAACTTCTTTTACCTCAGTTTTTAAAAATATCAAAGTAAAAAAAATATTATTTACTTTGGTTAAAAAACCAAGGTAAAAAGTACTCCCTCTGTCCCAATTCAAGCTGCAATTTTACTATTTGACAAGTCAACACAGTCAAACTTTGACCACATATTT
>JAUOBV010508880.1:0-10013 GCA_032360425.1 Rubia occidens | reverse complement strand
TTAGTTTTTCGAAGAGCGTTTACTCGAAGACAGAGTTGAGAGCTTTGAAAATTGAAACATTTTTCGATTAGTTACTCTCGCTGTCTCATCGCCATTAGGTGCACACTTTGGTGGTCAATTAATTTGAACTATTCGTATCGTAACATATATTTTAGACATCTAACTTGTATAGTTTTTTTGTTATGGTTAGAGATATTAAGAGTTAGCGTGTATATTGAATGTGAAAAATATGCTGTGAACCTTATGCTGGGAGAGAGGGAGTATGATTCTTGAGCTAGATTTCTGAAAAAAAATTAACATTGTCACTCTTCATAATGATGTTGATGTTGCTGCTTTGGATGTAGCGCGTTGAGTTTTTATGTTTACTTTTTATAGACAAGGCAAAGGCAAACCAGAAAGTATTCACCTTCACTCGAAAGTCCGCTGGTGTCTGGAAATGGAGAGTTGGCCTCTACTGATTGGAAAGCAGTTCCTGACATTTGGAGGAGTTCAGCTGAAAATTTTGGCAACTGCGTAGCTTTAGTGGATCCATATCATAACCCTCCTACCAACTTCACCTATAAGCAGGTCTGCTCGTTCCTACTTTTCTATGCTTCTTTTGTATATTTGTATGTAATACTTTAGTATTTTCTGGCAATAATATCTTCGTAACTTATGTTTGACAAAAGCAAAAGAAAGCAGGGAGGGTAAGTGGAGATGAATGAGAAAAGGAAAGTACATATATAATAATAGTCACACTGTAGAGTTTAAATGAAGGAATTGAACTTCAACAAGAATACTGGCAAGTTTATTAGATATGCATGCTCAATTTTGATCCTTCTAACAGATTAATGTGTTGTTCCTGATGATAGTTTAGAGAGAAAAAGAAAAATGTTTTCAACCTGTCTATTCATTATTTTATCAATCTATAGACTTCAAGATGTTCACCTATTGATTGCAGATAATTTGACTTTCTTGAACTTTTGATGACCTCCACCTGATGAGGTTTCAACTTGCAGCTTGAGCAGGAAATCATAAATTTCTCCGAAGGCATTAGGACAATTGGAATTGAGCCTAGTCAAAAGTTGGCACTCTTTGCTGATAATTCATGCCGGTGGCTTGTGGCAGATCAAGGTATCAAGATATGAACACCCAGGTGGCAACCTGGAAATTGACTTGTATTGTGCTTGCCTTTAAAAGTAAAAGATAAGGTTTGATCAAGAGGCTGTGAATTTCGTCTGTTAGGTCAACCACAAAAGCACAAACCGACTTTCTCTATCTCATCATGTAAATAGGAATTTCTGTGAGTATTCATGCATCTTATAGCTTGTCTCCACCATTTATACTGAGAATGGATGGGTTTTTTCAGTCAACTTACTTGCATAGACACTTACAGTTGCGAAGAGGCTTAGTTGTTGTTTTGAATGGTTTTACATATTCATATTTAGTTATCCTACTCAACAATAAAGGGATTAAGGCTTTGTTGTATATTCATATTTAGTTGCCCCCGGCAGATTTTAGTTTTTACACCATATGTGAAACACTAAAACAAAGATTGGGTCGATGAATTAATGCATATGATTATGTTCCATCTTGTTTATGTGAGGAATGGAGGAATTGACTCCCTTCTCATCTCATCAGTAGCAAATATCTAGTTACAGTTTTTTTCTTTCTATTTCACCCTGGGACTTGCCATACTTTGGTCCAAATAAATTGGCTTCTGGTTTGCCTATTCTTCATAACAGTTTTTCTTTATTTCAAAGAATCATGATTTCAACCTTGTAGTGGTGCTGATGACTTCTTAAATCAGTAGTGAAAGGATAAAGAAAGTAGCATCACCATTCCTTCTTGCTACATTCACCACTATGACGTATTCCATCGCAATTTTTGTGTTCATCATAGGGCCTAAGAAAACAACAACTAACCCTTTATTGCATCAGAATGAAGGTGGTCTGACCAAATTTGGTGCACCTTTTGAAAGAAATCCTATGATGTCATACATGTTTGTCTATATCATAGGCATCTCTAATTATTCCCTTAGTTATCTGATTACTCTTACTATCATGATTCAAGTTACCTTTTAGGTATTATGGCAACTGGAGCCATTAATGTTGTTAGAGGTTCAAGATCATCCGTTGATGAACTACTTCAGATATATAACCATTCTGACAGGTTAGAGAAAATAATTTCTTTTCCCTCACCTCATTCGATTAAGTTTGGTACAGCTTTAATTCAGTTTACTTTTTTTAAACTTTGAAAGCAAATCTACTTACTATGGCATTTACTTTCAAAGCCAGAATTCCTTGATCTGATACTTCTTACAAGCAGCCATTAACAATTTGTGCAACTTAATTATTTATACATACAGGTTGGTGGACCCAGAATTTTCTTTCTTGGGAGTTAACGTTCATAGAGAACAAAGTTTTTAGGACCGTGCGAGCAAAAATCCAAAATCTGAAAAGTTATAAGAACTATAAATATATTGGAGGGCTGGTAGAGCCCCCACTAGCTCCCGTCCAGGTCTTTCAGTGTTTATATTATAAAGCTAAATCATCATTTGTAAAAAGGAAAGGCCTGTGTAGAGCCCCCACTAGCTCCCGTCCAGGTCTTCCAGTGTTTATATTATAAAGCTAAATCATCATTTGTAAAAAGAAAGGCCTGTGTAGAGCCCCCACTAGCTCCCGTCCAGGTCTTCCAGTGCTTATATTATAAAGCTAAATCATCATTTGTAAAAAGAAAGGCCTGTGATTTAGTTCTGCTTTGAACAGGACATGGTACATCTCAAGTAGATCGGTTTAACTCATCAGGTTGTATAGGCATACTCTTTCTTGTCGTTATGCAAAACTGCTGAATTTGCGATCTTTGATGTGCAATGTTCACTGTTGATTTTCCATATATTTGTCTTCTTAGAATGCGTCAAAAATCTTTCTAATTGCTTATCTCTGTTTTATTCAGTGTTGCCCTTGTGGTGGACAATCCTGAAATGTATAATCGGATAATTGATGGTTTTACTTCTCAAGCAACTATAAGTTTTGTTGTCCTGTTATGGGGAGAAAAGTCAAAGCTCACGAATCTAGTAGATGGAGTGCCAGTATATTCTTACCAAGAGATCATAGATAAGGGCCATGACAGTCGAACAGTATTGCTTCATTCTCAAGATGCTAGTAAGTTAATCAATATTTGTTGCAAGGAAAAATCTTCGTAATAAATCTCTCACATTATTTCTATTCGTAATCTGCACTTTCGTATAGTTGAGAATCTCATGTTTATTTTTTCTGCTCTTTTCTAATTCTATAGGAGTACGTATTACTTATATATTATGGTTTTTTGTTGGGCTATAGTGTCCCCATGATGCAGGAGCGTCCTTCAAGGACCTTTCACGACAACTTCCCATCACCCATCACCCATCACCCATCCACTTTCATAATATTAATGTATAATTATTGTAATTTGACTTGTGAACCTAAGGATACCACAGTTCTTGTTATATGGATCAGTGCGGTTTGAAGTTTGATTAGTTTGGAATAAAGAGAACCCCGTGTCTTACTCAGGTTAAATATTAGTCCTTCATGATAGTTATGAGATGTCAGATTTAAACCAGTTAACATGTCATTGTTTGCCCATGATCTGTGGCTTCTACTAGTACTGACCATTTATATGCATGTTCTGGAATCGGAGCATTTCACGTGGTAGTTTGTTTATAGTTCCTACTTCTCTAACAAGGAAAAAGACAAACCTGCGAGCAATGAGTAGTTGCATGTTTGGTCTTAGTTATCGCAAAATCTGACAGTGTTTGATGGCTGACCTTTTCTTTTGCTCTAACTATGCCCACGTTGAATACATGGTGTTCCTGTACTTGATGGTTTTGTAGAAGTTGCAGGTCATTGCATAAGTGATTCCAATCTATTGTAATTTCAGGACAACAATACATTTATGAAGCCATCAATTCTGATGATGTGGCTACTAGTGGAACCACCGGAAATCCAAAAGGAGTCATGCTTACGCATAAGAATCTGCTGCACCAGGTCTATGATTTTCCCTCCCTTGAATTTATTGGTAAATATACATCTGGTATTTGGTATAGCTTATCTGTCCTCTTGGTTTTAGATTTTGAACTTAGGGGATATTGTGCCTGCTGTGCCCGGTGATAGATTTTTAAGCATGCTTCCACCATGGCATGTATATGAACGTAGCGCTGAGTACTTCATATTTACACACGGAGTTGAGCAAGTATATACAAATATTAAAAACTTAAAGGTACTGCACTCAAGTATCTCCAAACTCCTTTCTGATATGTGGTCATTTTTCTAAGACTTTCTAAACAGCTCAGCTACCTTTAATGTAGGACGATCTGCGGCGCTATCAACCTCATTATCTTATTTCTGTCCCTCTGGTTTATGAGACCCTTTACAGGTGATTTATGCTATCTGATTATCTATAACTATCATGACATGATGCAATTCGTATGAGACCGACATACCCATCAGTACAAGGAGGGGAAATGGAAAACCGTTCAAACACATATGAGAATGGGGAGTGAATATAGAACATATATTAGTTGTTTCTTTGTCATTGGATTCTACATTTTCCTGGCGTCATTTTTCATTTGTTCCTTTTGCATTAGAGCTTCTTTGGTTTGTGATATATTTTGAGGATGAATGGTTCTATTTTTTGTCCAGCGATGGTGATTGATCATAGAACTTACATTTACCATTCATTTGCTTTCCCTAGTTAACATTAATGAAACTATCTAGTTGGAGCTGAGGCCTACAACTAGGAGATGCATATATTGAAATGTTCATATCATGTACCCTTCTCAAATATTCCTGGAATTCGGTGCTGCACTTATATTTTCATTTAAGATTTTTGATCATCAAGACTGGATTGACTTTTAATGCATATCTTATTCATTAATTGTTGTTTCTCTAATCTCCCCTTCCTCAGTTATTGGACTCTTAATGTATCATCTTCAATGTTTGTTTCTCAGTGGAATACAGAAGCAGATTAGCTCAAGCTCCAGGGCTCGTAAGTTTATTGCACTCCTTTTCTTAAGAATCAGCATGGCATATATGGAGTTCAAGAGTATAATTGAGGTGAATTTCTGAGTCTTTCATATCCAAAAGTCTGATGGTGATGTTTTATTACTGTCAATAAGCTAATATTGCATGTTTTTGAGTGTTTGGCTAGCATCAGATTCACATGATTGAAGGATCTGTAAAATTTTCTTACTGTTTGAGGCTCTTCTTATGGAATTGCTAACAAGTCTAAGCTGTCATTACAGATAATGTATAAGAAGCAGGAAGCTGGTCCAGGGATTCAACTTAGTTTTGACTTTGTTTCTCCTCTTTCCTCCTCCTTTAGGCTAATGTGATTTTCCCCCCCTAAGAGTGTTGGAACTTTGATCACCTTCCTTCTTGGATTAGGCTTAATCTTTATTATTCCTTCAGCTTTTCTAGAGCTGATTGATCTGATAGTTAGAAGGTTACTATCACAATCCTAAAAAGTAATGAGGTATTGGTCTTAATCTTAAACAGTGATTTTAGGAAGAACCTCAACATCTGGTTCTCCACAACCAACGTTCTCATCCGGAAATTTTAAGAAAAGTTGTAAAAACCATTCACAAAGAATTTCCTTTATGTTATAGTTAGAGGATACCAAACAACCCAGTGATGTTCCCTATGTCTCCTGACTTTTAAGCTCCTAGATATTGGCCTCACATATTATATATTTGCTGACAACTAGATGGTGGTTTGACTGTTTCCGACTCATGAGAGTGACTGACAAATCCCCCAGCTCTCTCATGAACCAGAAATGGTTTGGTTCTGTCCCTCTTACTCTTTTATCCATGCTCTCTCTTATTCTAATTAATGGATATTCATCATATATGAAATCCTAACATTTGTATAGCTAGTACTTATGAACTCGGTATCATGGTCCAACATAGGCTTGAAATGTAAACTTCTTATTGCTGCTTGGCCTTGCATGTTTTACAATAAACCATTACCAAACTTTTTCCATCAAATGTTCTTTCTATTCTTTACTTTGCCAAAAAACCTTTATGTTCTATTTCTGTTTCTGAAGGGAAAGTTTCTTACAAGATCTCCAGAACAGCCATCCTACATATTTGTCACGTTGGACTTATTACGTGCAACAATCCTTGCTGCAATATTATGGCCACTACACTTGTTGGCTAGGAAAATTGTTTACAGTAAAATCAAAGCTGCAATTGGTATTTCAAAGGTTTATGCTTCTTGTGTCATGTTCAATTATGTGTATGATTCAGGTGATGATGTCCTTACTAGAAAAGCTTCTTTTAAATTACTTCAGGCGGGAATCAGTGGTGGAGGCAGTTTACCCTCTCACGTGGACAGATTTTTTGAGGTTATGCACTTTCCATTTTCCCCTAGCTCAAACATGAATTTTCAATTTCTTTACAAACCTGTATTGATGCTTGTAGGCAATTGGGATTACAATTCAGAACGGGTATGGTTTAACAGAGTCGTCACCGGTCGTTGCTGCTCGACGTTTAAACTGCAATGTAAGAACGTTTTCATCATAGATATCACATATGGATTCCTTTTTTTCTTCTTTTTTTTATATTCTAAACGATGTAGTCACATTCAACTTCCAGTATTCCAATAAAATAGAAACAGTGTTGATCATTTTGAGTTTCTTTTCAATATTTTAGTGCCTGAGGTTTCAAGTAATTATCTTGCAATTTATCAATATCGAATGCTCATATTTACTACTTTCAATTCATTGATAAAAGTCACCTTTAAATGTTCTAGGCTTTTGTGCACTTCAAATGCAGCAACTATTCTTTTGCACCTAAATATTCATTAGTTGCTCACTTTGTGGTATAGATTTCATATCTTCATGTGCAATTTGTTGAAAGGGAAACACAAGAAACATATTTCTAAGGATATCTGGAATTCCACTCATTTTAGTCATTTGTGTCTTTTCACGTACCCAGGGTACTTTTATGCTTTCCTGTGTAACATCCTCTTCAGAGGTAGACTGTGCTGCTACTATTTGTAATTATAGTAAGATAAAAGTTATGTCTACTTTGTCTAGTGGTAACTTGACAAAATCAAGGATTTAACCTTTTTGAAGGTTCTTGGCTCAGTTGGCCATCCCATCAAGCATACAGAAATTAAAGTTGTTAATGCCGAAACAAATGAAGATCTTCCTGCTGGTTTTAATGGCATTGTCAAAGTTAGAGGGCCACCAGTGATGAAGGGTTACTACAAGGTATAACTTTGTTGCATTTTATATCTGGGAAACACGTGTTGAACAGTAGAAGTATGAAATGGGTTAAGAATTTATAAACACGCATTTTGCATTGATGACTCTGGCAAAGACACTCTACTTACAGTACTACTGATTATTTATTAAAAGGATGTCTCTGATAAGTAAGGGATTGTAGTTGTTTTGCTCTCTGGAACTATACATAATACATCCCTGCACATCTGTGTCTTAGTTCCTTTACTCCTACACTCTGCACTTCTCTGGCTTGGTTGTTTTATGATAAAATGACGACTATTGTACGATTATGTTATAAGATGGACAAATGCCATTGCGCATCTTATTTTCATTTTTATTTCTGCGGATGCCTTGCAAGTGCCATTTTTTTATTTTGTTTTTGATGAAATTCCTTTCCTGTTTGTTTTGATGCCATTGCTCACCTCATATTGTTTTTCAATTCTGCGGAGTTGTAGGCCCTTGTTCTCATAATCATTGGTGGTGGGGGTTTGGCTTACATCCCATGTAAAATAGTGCGAGAGGGATTGTGCCTCGTCCTTTTTTTTCTGACTACCCTGAAACTTTTAGTCTATAAAATTGTGGCCTTAAGCTTTTCAAGTTTGTTTGAGTACTATGATTATGAATTTAGAGAAATTTATACTTTGTTGCAGTGACTGCATATTTGTGAAAATTAGTTCTTCAAACCGATCTGCTATCCCATTCAATATCAGTGTGTCGGAGCGTACCTATGATATGATTTTTATGGTAGATTGTCGGTTGTTAACAGATCATTCATGTTTCTCTTTTTTTTTAAATGAATGATAAATTATAAGAAGACCTTTTCTTTGGCTACACAATATTTTGTTTCCCTATCAAACAATATCTTGATGCTCTTATTTCTCCATTCTCTCTGTCCTTGTTTAGCTTTCTTCTTGTTCTTGCTGAATGTGTGAATTTACACAATTGTATCTCTTTCCGCAATTTCGATGCAATTTAGAATATAGTGGCAACAGAACAAGCCATAGATGAGCTTGACTGGCTTAACACTGGCGATATTGGCTGGATAGCACCTAATCATTCTGTGGGTCGAAGTCGCCATTGTGGGGGTGTTATAGTTCTCGATGGCCGTGCAAAGGATACTATAGTTCTTTCAACAGGTAAGAATTGAGCCTTTTGCAATGGTCCCTGTAAAGTATACTATATTTCTTTATGGTTGCATTTATTTAGATCATTTCTTAACTGCCACATCTCATGAGAGACAGGTGAAAATGTTGAACCATCAGAGATTGAAGAAGCTGCGAGTAGAAGTAATTTAATTCTACAAATTGTTGTCATTGGCCAGGTTGAATCATGTTCTACAATCTTTTTCTCCAAATGTGCTTTCTCAAATTAGCCTAACATGTCACTCATGACGTGTAGGATCAACGACGTCTTGGAGCTATCATTGTGCCAAACAAAGAAGAGGTTATCTTAGCTGCAAAGAATTTGTCCATCTTAGATCCTGATGCCACTGAAATCAGCAAGGAGAAGATGACTAGCTTGTTACATGACGAGCTCAGGAAATGGTATGGCCGAGTTCTCTCTTTTATCAAGTCTCTACAGGTGCACGCTATTTGGTAAACATAGCTGAAACATACCAAGTTATTCACCTGCACTTGCGTAGGTAGAATACATAATGGAACTGTTAAAAAAAAGTAGGGTGATGCCAACAGTCAATGCTACCACATCTAACATGTGATTCAACGTTACCATATTATAATAACAGCAAGCTGATCTTTCTGTTTCCACTCGTGCTTTTTCACTTCGTTTTACTTTGTCATGTTCTGTGGCCCTTGTTAGGACATCGAAGTGCTCGTTTCAAGTTGGACCAATCATTGTTGCTGATGAGCCATTCACGGTAAATTTTTATATCAGCTTGCCTGATTGATATATATCAAATTCTACTTGAACTAAAGAGGCTGGAACTGATAGGAATTTTGGATGCATAATTTACTAAAGCACTCTTGCTTTGTTTCAGATTGATGGTGGTCTGATGACTCCAACCATGAAAATCAAGCGAGATAAAGTCGTGGTTCAATACCGAGAACAGATACAGAATTTGTACAAGCAAGCGGAGGAGTAGAAAGAACCACCTCTTCTCCCACTTCTACCACGATTACATGTAGTGTTTGGCAATGTAAAATTTGTATAGCATTGGCAGAAACCTTTGGATCCGGTTGTAGATACATCCGAACTATAGCTATCAAAATGTCCTCGCTGTTATAGCTTAGACGCACTCGCACTTTTTTAACAACTGCTTGCTTGTAGCTGAAATCTGGATCCATTTTGATAATATGTTAGGCCTAAAAACTCCTGATTTCCCATCTTTGATAGGTTAACATACTACTCTCATATGCTGGCAGCTATAGAAAGACGAGACAATCTTCTCTTTGATAACATTAAACCCCAAGCTACTAGCATGATCTGGCATATTCATGGGCATGGCCTTTCTTAATAAACCATGTTCCGGCAACAAATTACCTGATGTAGAATGACATAGTTTAGGTTTAATTCTTAAACCTAGACCCCTTCCTAAACCAATCATCAGAAAAGTAATATGGATAAGGCCAAAAGATTTACCTCACTGTAAGGATTATAAGGTAACTGTCGATGCTCCTTGGGTTCAAACTGACAGGGCGAATTCCCACTGTAGCAGCGAAATGGACTAAAGTCGAGTTTTCGAATTTCAACTTTAAAGTCGAGTTTTCGAATTTCGACTTCAATGTCGAGTTCTGGAAACTTGACTTCAATTT
>JAUOBV010508660.1:0-10014 GCA_032360425.1 Rubia occidens | reverse complement strand
AGGATAAAAAAATTGAAAAGAACACAAACTCAAATCAATACCCGATTGTAAACGATGAACTGGTACCAAATTAAGTAGGAGATGAAGTGAGAAATAAAAGATGTGAGAGATGATTAAGAAAAAATAGGGAGAAATGCGTGAAAAGAAAGAAGTAATGAGTTTGACATGGATGCATGAAACAAAAGAAGATTACTTAATGAGTTTGACAATTAAGTGAAAGTAGGTAAATGGAGATGAGAAATAAATGAATGTTAACAATTAAGGGATGGAATGAAACAGGTGAACATATCACTGGGATGATGGAGAAATGCGTGAAAAGAAAGGATGAAATGAATGTTGGTAGATGCAGATAAGACAACACATTGGGGAAAAAATGAACATTGGTATATACGGATAAAGCAACACATTAATATCTAAAAATTGGGAAGAAATGACAATACGCTAATGTCTGAATATTGGGAAGAAATAAATGTCTCTAATGACTCACAACCACCACCATATTCTGACAAAACAACACAGTAGTCACCTTATTCAGAGAAGTAAATGTCTCCCGTAATTCGTGAATGCGTCGGTGAACTGTCTACAATAAATGTGTTTGTAAATGTCTCCACCATATCCAGAAAAGTAAATGCAAGATTATTAATAATTGAGTTTATTATAGAATTTCTGAAATGTTTACCATTTTATAAAATATATTTTGTTTCACTACAAACTCGATAACAGTAGGGTTCAAATTCTATAATTACATCATAAAATTTGTATATTGTATTAAAATTTTAAATAAAATTTTTAATTCACATGCTATTATTTATATCATTATTAATATGTAATATAATTAAATAACAAAACTTATTGTTTTAACATATTTACAATTAATATATTGTATTTTTAATTATTAATAAATTGAAAAATTACTGTTTTTGACTATTAAGTGAATGTTAGTAAATCCAGATAAGAAATGAATGTTGGTAAGAAGGAGAAACACGTTAAAAATGGGGAAGAAATGAATGAATCAAAATTAGTAGATGCACGTACGATTCAATATTAGTAGGGCTGAGAAGAGTTGAGAAGGAACTCGGTTAAATTCAATTCAACTCTTCTCAACTCTTCTCACCTCTTCTCAACTCCAATAATTAGCTTAACTCAACTCAGCTTTGATTCAGCTGAACTGGACAGAGCCTAAGATTCAATCAAATAACTGTAAAATCATATTTCTTTTCCTCCCTAAAATTCAAGAATTTCATTCCTTCTCAAACTCAATCAGAATTAGAGATACTAAACAATATATTTAAGATCTCAAATCAACGATCAAAACTCTCCAAATCGCTGGTTCGAAAACATGAATTTTCAATCGAGCTCAGATTTGGAATTTTTGTAAAATTTCGCAAATCTAGAGGAAATAGAATTTTTTGCTTCGAAATGTGAATTTTGCATTGGAATGATTGAATGAAATTTACAGTTGAAAATATACTATCTGCGAAGGATAAATAATAGAGGTAACATAAAATTTAAGGTTGAAAATCTTAATTTCATTGTTATAATCACAATTTTATGAAATTAATGGTAAAATCTGCGATCTAAGATGTTACTGTTATAAACTATGGAAAACGAATCAATTCAAGGAAATGAAATTATTTTTCATAGAGGAGAAAGCAATGAAGATGTTCAATCTGAAAATTCAACAAGCTTACATCTAGGTTTGGGTTATATACAGTTAAATGCGTGAAATAACGACATGAACACATGAAGTAACGTTTTCTTATTCTGATATATTTTTTGCCAGATCTAGAATTCAATTATATGCATATTCTAAATAAAATTTTAATATTTTTAAATTTTCTGAAATGTATAAAGTAATATGATGAACACACGACGTAACTTCGTGAACACATAAAGTAACGTGATATTATTCTGCTGGATAATTCGACAAGGTGTGGAATTTAATTATATGCATTTTGTTGATAAAATTCAGGTGTTTTTAAATTTTCTTAAACATATGAAGTAATATGATGAACACACGATGTAACTGCATGAACAAATGAAGTATCGTGATATTATTTTTCTTGATAATTTGACAAAGTGTGGAATTTGGCTATATGCATTTTGTTGAGAAAAATTAGGTGCATTTAAATTTCCTGAAACGTATAAAGGAACATACTCTCTCCATCCCATTATTATTGGCATATTTACTTTTTCAAAGTCAAACTTGGTAAATTTTGACCCTAAATATAAACTAATGTACGTATAATAAAGATATCCTATGAGATATTGTTAGATTCATCTTAACATCTATTTTCTAAATATCAACTTTTTATGCGAAATTATTGTGTGTAGATAGAGATATTGATGGTCAAACATGATCCTTGAAGATCGTGAAAAAACAAATAGGCCAATAATCTTGGGATGGAGGGAGTATTATATAAATGATGTAACTCCATTGACACATGATCGAACTTTGTTAGACGATTCGTCAATATCTAGAATTCAATTACGTGCATTTTGTTAAGAATATTTTGATATTTTAAGATTTACTGTAGCCTAGGAAAAATATGTTAAATACGCAATGCAACTCAATAAATATATGTAGTGTAATGATGATGGTCTTAAATTTGATTAGTTGAATTTTTTCAAATATTTTGGTATTTTAAAATTTTCTTAAATGTCTGAAATAATATATTAAATACACGATCTTACCTTAAGAACACATGAAGTAAATTGCATAAAAATTGCTATATACTTTCATCAAGGATTGTGATATTTTCATAAAATGAATGCTACCATGAATAAATCGAAGAAACTTATTTTAGACACAAAGTAAACAATTAAACACATGAAGAAATGACTGTACGTATTTATCAATGACTAAATAACTATTTATGAAGGCCGGAATAAGTCGTAAAAGACATGAACTAATCACAAAACTAGTTGATGTAATGAGTTACTGAAAGGATACATATTTGCGGGAACTTATTTTGACACCAATTTGAGAGACTTATCGAAATTTGATGTCACAGATTGCTTCACATGTTTGAGAGCAAAACACTATAAAAAAATCCCGATTTATACCGAAAATAGTCAAATGCATAGGGATTTGGGGTGCGATCTTCAACACAAAGAAGTAAAAAAGACAGAACCATCACAAAGAAGTATTTTGTCTGCTTGTGTCAAGGAAACACAGAAGTGAAGAATGAAACACCCGAAAAATCTTCCATCAACAATATTATTGAAGAGGGCTCTTAGAAGAAAATATGAAAAACTAAGAAAAATGTGGTTACGAGAACATGATGCTAAACTTGAATTCGGGTTAAATTCATCGATGAAGCCTATAAAGTTTTGCATCATGTGACCACTCACAACCATCCTTTTACTCGAGTCGAATGGCAGTATTTGCAAAGAAGTGAAAGGAGAAGTACAGGGAAGAAAGGGAAAGCTATATAAGGAATGGAAGGCGCGGGATTAAAGCCTAGCCATGGGTTCAAGTTTATGGCTTTCGAAACTGGTGGTATTTAGAGTCTTGGATCATTTAAACTATGGTAACATGTTGCGCATGAAGAAGATCGAAGGAGGCGATGCTCAGCAAGTAATTGAAAGCTTGTCACAAAAGAGTACTGAAGAGGAAGATTTCTTCTTCAGAGTTTAACTCGATGATAATGGTAACAACATTGTTTTGAAGGGACTCAATGATGAAAGAAAACTATTCCCTTTACTACAATCTAGTTGTATTTAACACAACATGCAATACCAACAAATACAACTTGATTTGTGCTCCAATATTCGGAATGAACAACCACGACATTATAGTGATGTTTGGATGTGCTTTCATTGTCGACGAGAAAGGTTCAACTTTCGAATGGTTTCTCTATGTTATCATAAAATCAATGGTTGATAAAGAATCAGTAACAATATATATACCAAGATCCAGCCAAGGCCAAAGCAATCAAAAAATGTAACCATTCTTAAATTCAATTGATATAGACTTATTTGGGTTCATATGCTTGTGTACTTACCTTTATTTTTAAGTTCATTAGTTCGTGTGTTTGTTTAGAACATCTTATGTATAATTTTAGTTTTATTTCTCAAAAAGAACATCTGATTACAGTTAACATTATTCATTTATAATCTCTTTACCTGTTTATGTCTTTAGTTCGTATTTATTTTGTTTAAGTTCATATATCTATATAAGAACTTTCTCAGATTAAAATTATTTATGTAGTTTTCCAGGTTTTCACAAACAAAGGGCATAGGTTATGCCTTGTGGCACATTACACAGAATACCATTAGTCACTTTGGTGGATTAAAAAAGGGATAGACCCTTCAAGGAAGCATTTGAGCATTGTTTGAAATACTGTTAAAAAAAGATGAATTTGAAATGGCGTGGAATAATATGATCAAGACTTTTCAGCTTGCAGACAAGGAATGGTTCAAGGGGCTTTATTCTATTAGAAACAAGTGGTTCATTGCTATGAGCAACGACTTTTTCTTTGGATAAAATCTTTCATCACAATGAAGTGAGAGCACAAACAAAGATTTGTCATTCAACACCAACAAAATAACCACACTCAACAGGTTCTTAACCATATTCAATGAGACTATTGATCACTGGAGAGCAATGGAAATAGCAAAGGACAAAATCGATGCTTAAAATTAGTGCCAAAGTCAGCTATACATGGATCAAAACTACTCAAACATGCAACTCAAGAGTACACATTCTCAATATCCTACAAATTTGAGAAGGAATACAAGATTTCACAAGCAATCAAAGCATCTAATTTTTTTCCCCTAGGATCAACAACAAAGTATGAAGTAAGTCCAGAAGAAGATACAAATATTGAAATTGTGACCTTCGCACAACAAAGTACAATGGTGAAAATAAACTTCTCTTGCAAATTTTTTGAAGAAACATGAATATATTGAGTAAATAGAATATACATGTTACTTCTTATGTTAATATCTTTAGTTCCTTTGTTTGAATCATTAGTTTTTGGTTTGCATTTTCATCTTCGTGTAAGAATATTTCATAGCATGTTTCAGATATTACATCGTTTACATATGTCATTAGTTCTTCATTGGCATGTTTAACTGTAAAATGCAGGTAATTTTATATTTTAGAGCTTTAGTTTGGATGTTTTTCTTATTAACTTTTATATATGCATGGTTACCTTTTTTTTGCAAGGAATGCTCTGTTTTCACTGTATTCAAATATTGCACATCAATTCAATCAATGAGATACCACCAAAATATATTCTAAAGCGATGGACAAATCTTACTAAAATACAAATATGGGGCACATTGAAAGCATCAAAAGAAAATCAAGAACATGATAGAATCAAAGACAAAGTTCCATTGTAACACCAATGACAAGAAACTACTACAATCTGGTTCTAAAATGTGAAGGCAACATAGAAACCCGGAAACTTCTAGAAGAAAACTTCAATAAAGACAATGAAAAGATAAAGGAAATTACTGTCTGAAAAACTACAAAGGAACATGAAAATTCAAGCAGCGTAGCAGAATTTTCCATCACTAAAACACCAACAATCCAAGATCCATCTCCCACAGGCAACAAAATTGAAGTATGGAAGTAAACAATGAAACCAAAGACAAGGGAGTTTGGTACAAAGACACCAAATAAAAAAATGTAGACTTATAAGATTCAATTTTACATTGTAATAATATTATTATTTTATACGTTTAAATTAAATTCTGAGACTAAACAGTTAAATTGCACTTTAAATGATTTTAACACCTGAACTACTGACTACAATTCAATTAAATAAAATAATATTCAAACTTATAAAAACCAAGCAACCAGTGTATTGAAACTAATGACTCTAGTAAACAAACTAAACGAAAATATACATGAACTAGTGTTAGGATAAGTTAATTAAAATATGAGGATCGAATAGTAAACCACAACACATGGCTAAAAGTTTTCTAATGTTTGAACTAAATAACCAATCAAAACACCTAAATAACATAAATATATACCTAAAGGACACATGGCTATAAAAATAATGATACATGAAGTAACAATCAGAAAAAATAGTTAATTTGGCAAAGCAAAATTTAAATACCCAAAATATCACGACTAGACAAACTGTTAAACTTAAATAACAAACTAAAGCTTAAAACAATCAAACTAAAGAGATGAGCTTCATAATTAAGTTAATACGAGAATAATCATTAAAAAATTACAATTTTCAATCCAGTTACAACTAAAGAATTCAATATCCTAGGCAAATTAAAAATTCATAATCATACAAAAACTGAATCATTCATCGTTCAATACAACAAAATCAAATATTCTTATCACACCACAAACTCAATATACTTTTCAATTCCAAAAATTTCTTACAAACGTCTTAAACTCCTTGGGGGGGTTGCACAGCTGTGAACACTCCTTCTTGGCCAGCCAATGCATCTTCACGAACAAGTTAAAAGTCGGAAGAGGTTGGTTCTGCGGCCTTCTCCTCCAATTATTTCCACATTAATCAACCATAGAAAATAATTTCTCATTCCAAAACTAAAATATATTTGATAAAAAAATCAAATAAATTATAACCAGTTAATATATAAATTAAAATAAAATATTAAACACCTATAAAATAGATTAAGCAAATTAACTAATCATATTGATAGTCAACAATATTAAATATTGAAACTAAATCAAAATCCAAAAAGGAGAAATGAAAATAAATACTAAAACACATAAAGTAACAGAATAAAAGCCTGAACTAACACAACAAGTATACACGGTAAAAATATTAGAAACTTGCATTCTTAGCAGTCTTTTTAATCATTGAATTGGTCTTAACTTCCTTCAGGCATCATCATTTTCTGGGCCATCATCAAGCACCTGCATCTTCCTATCCCGAGAAACTGGAGCTACAACTTCAGTTTGAACTAAAGGAGCTTCAATTTCAACCAGAGCCAAAACATTTTCATTCACTTTGCCAGCTGAACTAATCAGGTATCCATCCTTCACCATAATAGTCCTGTCATAACCCCCACCAGTTTCCAACACCCGAACTCTCTCCCCCAACTCTGCATTACTCCAATGTTGGACTATAGGAAGAGATGTCAGCTCCAATACACCATGCACGAACAGTAAATCTATGTGAGTACTCATTCAAGAGGATAAGAACATAGGTATTAAAGGTTTATCATTCTTCATCACTTTGATCCCCCCTAATCATTGAAGCCATTCGATCTAAAACAAAGCTACACCAATCGAGGTTCTTAATCTCGTCAACATTGTCGTCAACCACAAAGATTTTTGCATCTAACTTGTTGATGTAGAAGCTAAAAAGTATGAAGAGCAATATATCACAAAGAACTCATCCCCACCCTCTTTCAGTTCATTTATCCTAGGAAAAATAAACTTTAGAGGTACATCTTTATCGTCTTCCCTACCAAACCTAGCTCTGTACCTATCCCTCAATTACATATTAGAATTCCTCTTTTGTTCGAATATCGTTTCGGGATTACGTAGCAAGAACAACATGTCATATGCATCATTAGCGGTATTAAAATAACAATCTACCCCAACATTGAACAGAGGTGGACGGATTAAAATTACTTACTAACCACGATACTATACCAGCTGGAAGTGCAATATTTAATCCCAACTTCAATAAACATCCAAAGACGTTTATTCGACATTGGCTTTTTGCTGAGGAATGAGTTTAGAGCAAAGGTTTTTCATCTTAACATGTTGGCTACCAGGAATAAATTTCTACAAAATCCTTACAAATAAAATATTGAAGTAAGGTATTAAATATAAAAACTAATCACATAAATACCCAGACAAATAGATTAGATACATAAGGTGAACATATTGAAATAAAAAACAACGAGTTCATTAAATGCACAACCAAATCATATTTAAATAAAACTAAGCAACCTATTGTATAGTAAAATTAAACAGTTAATACCTAAATAAAATGAATAAGTACACGAACTATTCAACTGAAACTATATACAAAAAGTTATTCAACAATGAAACTAAACACATAAAGTAACACATCAACAATACAAAAGTATAGTGAAACCAAACACTAAAACACCAAAAGTAAGGATAAAATAGCTAAACTAATAAAATTCCAAATCATATAAGTTATTATACAAATAAATTAAACACTGAAATATCCAAAGAAAAGGTCTAAATACATAAAGTCAAATCATAAATATATCAAGTAATAGAACATATGTAGAACTTCCGGGAAGCTCAATTTCAGCAACTTATTTAATCTGACGTGACAGTTTTGTGCCATCATTAGTAGTCTCTGCTAAACGATGTGCGGGTACATTTCTCTTCCCCACGGATTCTGTAACTCCATGTCCAGCCACAATATCTTCAACTTCTCACTTGTGTTTTCCTGCAATTAAATATTTCTTCGAATGTTCAATTCCATCTCCACCAACATCCTTACTTTTCTTCTCCGCAAGCTTCTTCACAGCCGGCTTCTTTATAGACTTCTTCTTTCCCTTCCCTTCCCTTCAGAAACGTTTTTCTTACCTTTATTATCTTTTACATCGGAAACATTTTTTCCTTTCTCATTTTTATCTACATCACTAACACTATGAGTACTCTCTTTTTTTCTCTTCCCCTTTTCTGATGATATAACAACCTTTTCTTTGTCCTTATTCTTCACAGCCACCATAGGAGAAGGCTCATTAATAAAATCATCATCTTCATAAGAAAAATCTTCAGGAACTAGAGTAGTCTGAACAAGTGAAACCTTCTTCCTAGCCTCAATCTTTGTAAAAGTCTTCTTAACTACAAAACAGAAATAGATAAATAAAACAATCTTGATACTACATTAAAAACACAAATTATAAGTAAAAAAAATAGATAACACCAAGAGTAGTCTCTTTTCTCAATTCTTCAATGATAACTCCTAGTTGTTATAGGAACCTTAGCGACAACAGTAGACCAAACACCTGAAAATAAAATGTTAACTAATATTAAATAAACAGAACGTAATTATATATACACAATAACTAATATGTTAAAAAAATATCATTAACAGAAGCATCCTTTTTAGTTTATACTGCACTACCATGAATAGGAGCATCTTTTTCAGTCTTTGCCGCAAATACAAAACTGATGAGCTAAATACCTGAACTAACAATTTATATATTGAAAGTGATGAGTCAAAATGGAAAAGTTAAAACTCATAATACTAACCACTTTCTTTAATATTTGTCAAAACTGGAGGACTATTGATCACCGGCTCATCCACAGCTACATGATAAAAAAAAATCAACTAATGAATTTAATACCCCAACTAACAAGCTATATATATATATATATAAGAATAAAGTGAAATTAACCATAACCTTTTTCAAATATTTAAATTGATGATATATTTATCACAACCTCCACAACAACTATTTAACATAATAAAATAATCACATAAACTAATGGCATAAATAATTAAACTAAATAGATTAGAATATAATAAAGTATAAAACATTAATCGAACCTGATTATTTTATATTTGTTGAACCTTGAGGATTACTAGTCACAGCCCAGCCTCATCAATAGATACATGATAAAAAAATATAATAAAATAACTAATTCAATAAAAATGAAAAGAAACCATAAATGACAAAATTTTACCAAGTTTATCTTATCCTCAGTCACACCACCTCTCGCTACAGTAAAAAAAAAAAAATATATAAATGCCAGAAGCAAAGCATTATACATAAAAATTATAATAAAAAAAATCCATCAGATAATTAGGATAGATGATTAAATAAACATAGCAAGTAAAGCAGTAAACACTGAAAGTAAAAGAAAAAATTAATATTTCAACCATTCTTAGAAGATCCAGCAACTCTATTTGGTTTATCCACAAGAGATTTACTACCATTCTTACGCAACCTTTTAACAATATCAGATATAGAAAAAGAGGAAATTATCAGAATATTGATACAGAAATCAAGTAATAACCAACAAAATTAAAATATAATTCCATCATATTTGAATACTAGTTGCAGTAAATATAT
>JAUOBV010508553.1:0-10015 GCA_032360425.1 Rubia occidens | reverse complement strand
CCACTCATTTTGAATATGGGTGGGTACCGAATCCCCGTCCTTGTTCTCTACCAAAGTTACTCCGCTCTTTTTTGGCACCACTTGAGTAGGACTCGCCCAAGCACTATTAGCGATAGGATATATCACCCCTGCCTTATGTAGCTTGAGGAATCATCAGTGGATTTAACCGCCTTAGAGGTTGGCATACGAGATTTACACCCTCCTCCAATAACATACGATGCATACAAGGTGAGGGAATTATACATTTGATGTCAGATAAGGTCCAACCGATAGCTCTCTTAAATTTCCTAAGCACCTCAATCAACCTACCCTCTTGGTCACTAGTAAGCCTACTAGAAATAATCACCGGTAGCATCGCACCCTCGCCTAAGAAAATATACTTTATGTTTTTGGGTAAAGGCTTAATCTCGACTACGGGTGGTTCCTCTATTGAAGGCTTGGTCTCGGGCATCTTTAGTTCATCTAGGTTCTTGGGTAGGACCTCTATGTGGGTATCAATTTGGGGATCATTCCTCCTCCCATTCTCCACTAAGCTAGCATTTAGAGAACCAAAACATGTATCATTCACATGATTATTCTCTAAATCTACATTCATGGCAAAATCAAAAGTCTCTTCCACGATATTATCAAGGGCATCAATCACAAACACATGGGATTCATCAATAATTCAATTTATACTCTCATACATGTTAAACTTTATAATGTTTTTACTCACTCCAAACTTAACTTCTCGATATGCACATCAATTTTAGCCTTAGAGGTTTTCAAGAAGGGTCTCCATAAAAATATAAAGGTGGTAACCTTTTCATTTCCATATCCAAGACATAAAAATCAGCTAAGAATGTTATCCTGTTCACAGGGACCATCACATCATCCACGATAACTTAAGGGATAACATTAATGGAAGCCCCTAAATCAAACATAGCATCCTTAATCAAGGTCCCTTGAATTGTGCAAGGAATAGTGAACAATCCAAGATCTCTAAACTTAGAGATGAGGTTAATTTGCATGAGAGAAGGGGAATGCCTACTAGTTTGATCTACTAATTTATGCCTAACTTCATGTATAGAAGCATATAATTCTTTCAACAATGTTTCACATTTAGGAATAGGATCAATAGTGACAAAATTAGAAAAACTAGCCTCACAGTGACTGAGAATGGTTCCTTGTTGTGCTCAACTCCTCGCCTTTTCCTCAGCTCATCCATAGAAGAGGGTGGTGGAACTTCCTTATCTATTATCATCCGCCATCCTACTAGTTAGCTCACCGTCCTCATCAAATCACTCACTTGCTCCCCCACTCTCTCCACAATCGAAGAAAGTTGAATTCCAAAATCCTTAATGCAACCAAATACTTGGGTTTGGAGTGATTCAATAGTTCTACTAAAATTGGTCAAAGGCCAAAATATTTCTTCACATGCGTATTTGGGGGTGTATCTCAAAACCGAATTGGGTGAGTCATAGTATGGGTACCATTCTCGTTCACGTTGGTCTTTTAATACAAAAAATCAATTTCTCTCCCATAATCGCTCAACCAAGAACAAGATTACGTAGGGTGATCGTAGTGACATACCGTACAAATTTTTGATACTCAGATATTTTCTCCCCACATCTCGACCTTCTTCCAAAAATACACAAAACCAAGAAAATAAGAAAGCCCGGAGTTGTAGTGCAAGGGTCCTCGATTCACACTAAGAATTCGAGCAATACCTACTCTTGGAAACAATAATTATATACAAGAAAAGCACTAACAACTCAACTAACAAGCTATGCAAGTTAACAATTAAGTCTTTAAACTAGCATTCCCCAGCAATAACACCAAAATTTGATCTGCACTCTGTGAGGTCGCTAATAAACATCCTTTTCACATTAGAGAGTCCATTAACCCGCAGAGCGTTTTGAATCAAAGATAAGAGTTTTATAATGTTGCTCTCA
Organism: Rubia occidens; assembly: GCA_032360425.1. Lineage (NCBI taxonomy): Eukaryota > Viridiplantae > Streptophyta > Magnoliopsida > Gentianales > Rubiaceae > Rubia > Rubia occidens. The sequence goes on along the minus strand of JAUOBV010508553.1, from coordinate 8,081 downwards.
TTCTTACTACTAAACTACCAAAATGGGGTAGTTAGTGGCAAGACTGGGGCCATCCACAGAGATGCTAGGAATTTAAAGGTTAACTATACAAAGCTGCAATCAGGTCCTCAATCTGATCACGTGTCAGGAATAGCTAATGTTGCAAAACAAATTTTTTGGAGGGGGGTGGGGTTATTTAACAACTACAAGTATGCAAGACAGAAGAGAGTAAACTATATAAAACTAGAACTTGGGGAATATTTTCATTACATGGCCAGTAGTATATTTCGATCCTAGATTCAATCACATATAAGATATACAAACCTATTCTAATTCATATAGCACGTAGTGTTGTTGATAGTAAACACCACCCCCTCTCTGCCACATAAGGGTGCACACGTATTATTCTATTGACACCATAATTAGGGGTGCGCAACAACAGCCCTGCCTGCTGTTGAGATCTAATCCTGCCCCGTACGATTATCTCTCAGGCACTCCACTACGAATGCTTATCCCTAGACCTACAGAGGCAAAGGAATAGGCACCTTATTGTTGACACTAAGATTGCAACGACATAGGTCAAATTACGCTAACCCTAGTTTTCTACTATGCTATCTCTATTCGTAACCCTTTGGGCTCAAAGTCCAGCTAAGACTAGTGTACGATTATTGGAATGGTAATTCTGCAACCCACATGCATACATCCATATGGTTCCAAACACAGCGCCCCCTATTACATATAGGTTTCACTCCCCGGGGGATATCAATAAATGCGCCAACATGAAAGTAGACTAAGGTGAATGCCAACATAGTGTATCAATCGTGCAATTAACAAGAATATAAAGCACAAGTCAACATAATATTCATTAGCATATAAGGATAGGAAGATATATAGAATCTCACAAAATAACTACTAAATCATGAATACAAATATAGACCCCGAAGCTAAATCACTATTCTTTAAGCATTGAACCCAAGTATTTTATAGGATTCAATGCCATTGGGCAAAATAAGAAGAATTAAACTAAGAGAGAAGGGTTAGTCTCTTTCTTTCTCTATCTACTCTTAGGGAAAACTAGGAAATGAAAAATTAACTATCCAAAATTAAACCCTAGTGGATGTAGGCTCCTATTTATAGTAGTAGGGAATTGGGCCTTGAAAAAGGCCCAAAAGAGCAAGAAACCCCTAGCAGCCACCGTGGCACGGGTCGTGCCATAGTACACGACATGTGTTGAATATTTTGTCATGGCCCATGTCATTCAGCACGAGCTGCCGATTGGGAGTTTGTCTCGGCCATCCTGAGCAACTGGCGATGTCATTCGACACGGGCCGTCATCTGGGACTCATTCCTGAGCATTTGAACAACACGAGCCATTTATATTTTTGCGAGCCATCGGTTGGAAACTTGATTTTCAATTCTAAATGGTGCGGGTCGTGTACATCCTTGTGGGTCATCAGCTAGGAGTTGATTTCTTGGGAAACTAACGATGCAACCGTGTCAATCATCACATCTCGTGGGATGGTCTTCGAATATTGAACTTTGAGTGACGCATGCCATGTAAGATGGCACGACTCATGCCCTTGCTTAGTTGCACGAGGGATTTAGTTGGCACGGACCGTGTTAAACAAAGTGGCCCATGCCAAGGGTCTATGGCACCATCTGTGTTGGTTGGTACGACCAGTGTATTATTGCACGACTGTGCCAGTTCTTCAAATGTTAGACTTCGGCTCATTCTTCTCGGTTTGCTTCCATCCACTACCACATTTTGACTCGTGGCCTTTTGTCTGCTATCATCCTTTTGAATGGCCTTCTACTATCTACTACCACCCTTGTAGATGGCATTCTATGAACTACGCTTAAGTACTTACGAGAAATATAACAAATAAGCTCACAAAACAATATCTATATCTGCTCGTAAGGACATAACATCCATTAGGTCTAATAAGTATACAAAACTAAGGATTTAGACAAGAAAACCATCAATGTCTATCTAAACCCCTTGTAATGTAAACCCGACTAAACCTAGCAATCAACCAACCAAAACATAATACGAAATGAGTCAAATGCAGCGGTTAACGCATGATTTTTGGTGCAGATCAGTAATCATAATCACGTCAGGTGAATAGACACTATTCACAACTCATGTTGTTACGAGTCAAGATCATTGAAATGAAGCAAAGACAAATGGAAATTTATATATTTATGCAACCAGATTAACATATCAAACATAAGAAGAATATCTCGCCATCCTCTTGGTTGACATAGAACCAACTTTTGGTGCTTCCTTTATGTATTCTTCCATGGTTGCACGGAAAAAAGGAAGTGGATGTGGATGAATAGAAAAACAAGTAATCATTCAATGTCAACAGCTAGCTAATTCAGAGTTTCAGGTAAAATAACTAACAAAAAATCTGTCTTAGTGTAGGTAACTGAAATGTACAGGTGAGATCAAAGCCTTTGCTGAAATCATAAAAATCAGCTAGATTTTTAGCCTACAAAAATAGCGGTAGTTTTGACATCAGCCACCATGGTTAAAAAGCTATGACCGCATCGATCACGTGCTGTTAAACATATATATATATATATGCAGTCATGCAGACATGTTTCCCTTCGAGTAATACACTCACGCCCAGCCTTACACTCTACATACATAGATTTTCCACAAGAAGTTTTTCCTTCATCATAGAAAAATGGGGACGAAAACAACATTATAAAATGCAGCTCCATAGGTCAATAATGTTGACTGCTCTACCGTAATGGTAGTTCTAAACCATATTCTCTCATGATTAAGAAAGAACAAAACAAAATAATAGACTGCCACTTCAAGAACATCTGTGAAGATGACGTAGAAAGAGATTATCGACGAAGTATGAATTTGAACATTCTCGATAAATACAACATAAAATCAAAAGGGGCATTACTTCTTATCCCAAAAGAGGCGGAGCATTAGACAATTAACTTATATTGAGTCTACGTAAATGCTTATTAATCAAACCCTTGCTCTACAGTTTAGAGTTCTGATTTTCTGTGCAAGGACAATCAATGGCGGAACTAGGGGGCAAGCCGAGGCGGCCGTCCCCCCAACCTCCTGTGAATGAGGGGTAAATATACATCCCGCCCCTCCTCACCCAAGATCCGCCCTGCCCGACCCCTCCTTGTCCCGCCCCTTGTTACATTTTGGTCTAATTCCGCCACTGGGGGCAGTTTCAAATTTATGCATAAGATACAATAATTGAAAAAAAAATCATACATATAATGTTCATAATAAAACAACAGTACACAAGGAAAGAAAAACGCTCTAACTTAAACTTATAAAATATCTTTTAAACAAAAAAAACACATAAAGTAGAAATTTTGAATAAATCTAACTAAAGGAAAAGGTTGAGAAACGTACCTCAGTTGGGGAGAGTGGAGGTTACAATTGAGTTTCAGAACCGGAACTAAAATGGATCAGGAGAATTGGGCATCAGGACTCCATAATCGAAGAGAGTACACCACACTGATATGAGAGAGTAGTTCAACAGTTGTCTAATTTCTCTGCAATTTGGTTGACCTCCACCTTCAACTTCTGGAGTTCATCTTCTTCTCTGCCATCCTCCTCCTTTCTGTGCCCCAATTCGACATCGTTCTAAGCTGGAACCGAGTAAGCAGTAAAACTATCACTTCCACCGTCGTTGTCATAGATATTCTTCAAGGATTCCTCAGTCTCGCTGAAATCGCCGCAACAGTTCTCAGAGTTTCCGTACAAATAGCTTAGTGTCAAAGAGAGAAATGGAGGGATGCACAAAAGCTGATGAAGCGGGCTGTGAGATCCAATTTCTTTTCTAACCTGAATTTACTCTAGTGGAGATCCGCATGAACCTTAGTAAATAAGTTTTCATTATATTAAATTTCAACAATTGGATCGATTCTTTTAATTGTTCAAATTTATTTTCATATAAGTAGGTATTCTCACCTAAAATAGGTGTTCTCACGCATATAATCGTATAATCTCATTATGAGTATTGTTTTAAAAATAAAATGTTACAGTTGTCTTTTCTTCTTTTTTTAATCATCAAACACAACTAGTACAAGCGTTTTAACCTAATACATGATGATTTTAACTACGGGTTTGTTGAAGTTTTCTTCAATTCCGGCGAGAGAGAACTCCCTCCTCACCGGTCAGTCATAGTACCAATTTATTTACATAATTCCGGCAATCATTATATCCAACCCTCAATTCAGTGTCCCAATTCTCATTGAACTCTTCCAAGCCATCTTCAACCTCCTCCAACTCCGAGTAACCCACCCACCAGCACTTCTTACTAGGCATCTTCTTCAGCTTCCTAGTGAGAACAACCCCGGGAACTTTCTGACCCGATACGGCCGTGGATATATCGTCGGGCTTTTCCGGCTGGAAGTCGCATACTAGAGCCGTGGAGTCCGATGAAGCAGCTTTGTTGTTGATGATGACCATGTAATGCTGGAGATGAAACGAATTGAGGGAGTATAGTGTAGACATGAGGAGTTGTGGTGGCCCTGTTGGGGCTCTCAGTGGGACTGTTACTACGTAAACTTCATACCAGTACTGAAGGATCTCGGGCCTCCGGGGAAAATGGAGGACATAATCATTGCCATCAGTGTGAGCCTTTGGAAGGGATCATGAATTGGATTGCTTTAAGGATTGTTTGTGTACATTTCTTAGCCATACAATTGTGTTACTTTCGTCCTCCTGTTTTGCTAGAATTTCATTGATATGGTCCTACTGCCCTCCTTGTCCTTTGAAAAAATATATTACTCCTTCTGTGCCGGAATAATTGGCACAAATACTTTTGACTTGATATTTTATACAAGTTGATGTGGCAGGATATTATTGTGAAAAATAGTAATATTTTGAAAAAAACTCAGGGCCAGTCAAAAGTTGTTAAAATTAAAAAGGATATTGTAAAAATTCTACGACATTATTCTTTATCATTTTAGGTAATAGTTAAAATGTGTCAATTTATGTCTGGCGGACAAAAATAGAAAGTGTGCCGATTATTCCGGGACAAAGGGAGTATTAGATTCTTTAATTTCATGTTTGTTAATCATTGCCAGCAACATTATTCATTCATCTAACAAATATACTCCCTCTGTCCCAAACGAAATTCATAGAATTTTTTTCACAATTTTTAAAAAACATGTTTAATCGTTAATACTTTTAACTATGAATAATAGCGGCAAACGAAAAATTAATATTCATAAACTACTTACTACGACGAATTCAACAATATCACATACAATAATATTATTATTTTTATATCTAATAAAATATTTGGTCAAAGTTTGACAGTGATGACTATCAAATAGTAAGTGTGCAGTTTAGTCTGGGACAGAGGGAGTATTTAACTTAACATCATCACTCCTAAGAGGGTTTATAGGGTTCTCATCCCTCTTTCATTAACCTCAATTTTGCAAAAATGCAATTACATTAGATGTGATCTTGAAAAATATCATTTACACAGAAAACATTACACTATAAAAGTTAAATTCGAAGCCTCTGTGGAAATATGAATAGTGTATGGCAATTTAGTTTCGATTCTTGATAACCTCCTCTGATCGTCCTCCTATAATCCAATCAACTCCTATACATACAAGACAGACAGACAAATGTCAGGTAGGCAGACGTTGGGTCGTGCCTGCTCTGACGCTCTGGTTAGTACTGTTTGCCATGTAGAACATATAGTATGAATAAATAGTTATTAGATTATGTGATCATACCTCACACGCACATTCATTTCCCTAGTTTATACATGTTTGGCTGCCGACGTGGCAGACATGTCACATCGTTAGTCGTCCATTGCTTCCTTTTCTGCAGGCTGGGTCTGCTCACTTATTAGGTTGGATCTGTAGCATATGGGCTGATCCGGCCCATAACCATCCCAAGGCCCTGTTGGTTTGGACAATTCACAGCAATTTGCTAAGTCCCGTCATCAATGCGTCTGTTCTCCCAGGGCGCAACCCTCGCCCATGGGTTTGCTTCGTGTACCACTCTTTCATTTTTGGGGGGAATCCTGGTGGTTTTGCAATTTTGAAAATCCAGGAAGGTTACGACATTGTTTCAATATTAGGTTGTTCGACGGTTACGCTGCATGCACAAATATTCTCCACGTCACCATTTCTCGAAGGTTTTGCATGCTTGCCTCTTAAATTTTACGTCTTCCTAAAGCGGTTTAACCATACCAATGTCATTTTTTCTTCCAAGGAATACCTTGGGTCTACTACATTTATTTTTCAAACTCTTTTTTCTCTTCTCTTCCTCTGTTTTTCTCTTCACTTCTGTCTTCCTCTTTTCGACAATCGTTTCATCTTGTCCAGGTACCTTCTCTGTCTTTCCTTGTCTTTCTTTTCGTCTTATCTTCGACTCACTATGGTTTCCACCGTCGGACCCCCTAAGGAAGACTCGTATTGTGATATCACAAGTGTTGAGTACGTGAAGTTTGTAGTTTTCTTGAAGTTGTATTTACTGTTGGGGGTCTATTTTTGCGATATTATTGACCATGTGGTATTGCCCGGTGTTTCCAAGACCATTTCGGTCACATCTGGGGGCATGATTACGGTATACTTGGAAACCCTAGAAAACAACTGTCCAAGGTTTCCCATGTCCACCTTTTTCCAATACGTCAAATGGTTTTTGATTAAGGGCAGACAAATCCCCCTCCAAACTCTGATTGGGTTCTTTTGGGCTTCAAAGTGTTATGTCACCTTCTAAGCATATAGCCCTTCGTCACCCTGTTTCGGGTCTTCTATATTTCTTAGCCAGAATGCTCCCTGGCTGGACTTTCTTGAAGTTCTAGCAGACTGGGGTTAAGCTTCTAACTGTTCTCCCCACTCGATTCAAGTGGAAATGATATTTGTTTTTTTGTGATGAGGTGTTGGTCCTAGGTTTTGTTAAGCCCCTGGAAAACTTCTCGACCAGAATGGGTAAGGGGCTTGCCTTAGCACAACTAAGATGGCTACCATACGGCCTTTCATCTATCACCTCGAAAAAGTGATAATCTAACCACATCTTATGCTAAGGGACTCCGCTCTGCGGGCTTTTGGCATGCCTTGCTTGCCTGTTGGTCTTTCTCCCTAGGATGGTCCTGCAGATTTGAGTGGTATAGGTTTAAGGTTTTCTTTTTATGCGCTCCTCTATATGCAAGCTATTTTTATAAGTTATTCCCTCTGCTTTCTTTACCCTGCTCTGACTCGTTTTCTTTGCTCTCTCTCTCTCAGATATGTCGGTTACTAGCTTTCCTAGAGACCTTTCAAAGCTCCATCACCTGGATCTCAACACTCGTCCTCTACGTCATAGCAGAGTTGCAGGTGGAACTGTTGACCGCCTAAAAAAGACCATAAACTTGTCTGACACCAGATCTTCCGATGAGTACCCCTTAGTGAAGAAGGCTCTCTATGGTCCAGGCCATGTTAAGAAGAAAATGGCTGATGATGTCCTGGCTTCCACCATGGCAATCACGATACCTGAGACTCCGGATCCTCAGTTTGTTGGTCAGCTAGGGACTCAAGCTCTAATGGTCTGACCTGTTCAGTCTGTTGCATTTTCACCCCCGTTTTCCTGCGGCTCTTCCTCTCAGGGAGGTTCTGACCCTGCTCTCATGCGCAGCTCCATGATTCATGTTGATTTCATTTCTAAGGTTGTTTCCGTTCATCATTTCAACGTTTGGCTCAAAGAGAAGTCTCTGAATGTGGCTGAGACCACTTCCATTGTTAACCGCTCTGAGTCTGCTGCCCTGGACATACTCTCTTCTTTTCTACTATTTCTTTTTAACTTACTTGGTGTTTGGATAGTGAGATATCTTTCATTAACTTTTTTCATTTTCGGCTATCTTCAGGTCCTCTGCTCTGCTAAGGTTGTGCAGATGAAGTTTGACAGCATGCAACATGAGGATAGCGAACTCCAGCATGGGAATATGGGATCACCTCTCCGAAGCTGTCGAACGCCAACCCGATTCACAAAGTGCAGTCAGTCTCTGAGATTGAGTAGGACCTGGATCCGGAGAAGGGTGTGAAAAACTGGTTTTACCGTTTATGGCTTTAACTATTAAATCTACGTTCTGCCTATGTTCCAACGTAGTCCTAAC
>JAUOBV010508442.1:0-10015 GCA_032360425.1 Rubia occidens | reverse complement strand
AAAATATATTTTGAAAATGATTGTCAAATTATGACAAGAGCATCGTGGGAGTCTTTTGGTACCTGTACATTACAAGTAGTCAAGCAGAGGTGGCAAAATAGACCCGTAATCCGTGGTCAAATGAATTATTTATTTTTAAATTTTATTGGATATGAGTAAAATGAGTAACAGGTCAGATGAGTACTGAATTAAATAAGTAATTATTAAAAAAATATGAATTGAACGAGTTGAGTTTACGAATTGAGTAAATTGAACAAATCCACTCAAACTCGTTAGTTTACCATTTCTCGCGGGTTGTCGTGATGTTTCACGCTTGCAGAATGCGGAATCTTTGTTATTTGTTTTACATCTCCGCATATGAACTTCCTATTACTGCCAGTCATTATTTGTGATTCTGGAAACACTCAAACAACTTGCTTCCTATTACTGCCAGTCATTATTTGTGATTATGGAAACACTACAACGTGGGCCCTGTCTAGTTCAGTTGAAATGAGACTGAGCTGAGCTGAGCTGAGCTGAGTTGAGTTGAGTTGAGTTGTTGACTTTGAGAAGAGTTGAGAAAAGTTGAGTTGATTGGAGCTGAGATTAATTGGGAAGATCTGAAAAAAGCGGAATTGAACTTAACTGAGTCAAACTGAACTGAAATAAATCAAATTGACTGAATAAAATAAACTGAACTGAACCAAACCGAATCAAACTAAATTAAATTGCATTAAATTGAATAAAAATGAATTGAATTGCATCAAAATGAATCCAACTGAATAAAGTTGATTGTGAAATGATTCACATTAAACTAAACTGAAGCAAACTGAAGTGAATTTAGTCTAACCGAACATGACTGAATTAAACTGTGTTAGAGTCCCACATTGGTGGTTGACAGTCATATAAATCAATATATAAGATTATGAGTTACCACTACATAATACCAATTGATTTTATAATAGGGCCACATGATCTAATATGGTATCAGAGCCAAGGTTGGTATGGTACCCCTTTTTGTCCACGTTGCGCGATGATGTCATGTCGCTACACGTGAGGGGGGCGTGTTCAAGTTAGAGTTTCACATTGATAGTTGGCAGTCATATAACTCAATATATAAGATCATGACTTCCCCCTAGATGGTACCAATTGGTTTTATGATAGGAGCTCATGATTCTAATATGGTATCAGAGCCCAAAATTGGCCCGTTACCCCCTTCTGTCCACGCTTTCGCGATGATTCATAACGCTGCACGTGAGGGGCGAGTTAGAGTCCCATATTGTTGGTTGATAGTCATATAACTCAATAAATATATAAGATTATATGTTACCCCTACATAATACCAATTGGTTTTATGATAGAAGCACATGATTATAATAAACTGAAATGAACTGAATCAAGTTGAAGTGAAATGAATCAAACTTAACTAAATTGAATAAAACTTAACTGAACAAAAAAATTAGAAGAAGATAACGGTTAAATTATATTACATATTAATAATAAATAATTGATTATGATTAAATTATAGTGCATGTGAATTAAATCATTTATTTAAAAATTTAAAATATATGATGTAATTATAAAATTCGAACTCTGACGTTATCGAGTTTGAAGTGAATTGAAATACATTTCACAAATATAATGTATACAATTATTAATAATACTCACTGCACTCAACTTTTTAAAGATTTTCAATAAATATGTTTGACTGTAAATATGTGTAGTTATAGACAATAATCGGCACAAAAAATTGATATTTAGAAACTACCCGTTACGATGAATCTAACCATATCACATACGATAAAATTATTGTTCACATATATATATATATATATACCTATTCAAATATATGATTAAAGTTCGGCATCTTTGACTATAAAAAATTTACATTGTACTTTTTACCGTATTCAATCCTTGTAAAATTCATAAGTACAATTTAAACACCCAGGTGAGACTTAATTAAATAAATTTTTAAATTAAGATTTCAAAATTTCATAATATTTTTAAAAAATTAATAATTAATAATATAATATGTTAATTGTAAATATGTTAAATACAACCAATTTAGTTATTTAATTATATTAAATAATAATATAATAATAAATAATAATAAATCAAGATATAAATAGAAGCATGTAAATTAAATAATTTATTTAAAAATTTAATACATGATATAAATTTTATTATGTAATCGCATAATTCGAATCGAGTTTCAAGTAATAAGAATTGTAATGATTTATACATTTATATATGAACAATATTTACCATAAGTTTATTCAAAATAGATTAAAGAACTTTCTAAATTAAAAATATTTGAATAGAGTTGAAAGTAAACAATATGAAATTATTATAGTTGAGAGTTGAAAAGAGGTGAAAAAAGTTGAGTTGAAATTATTGGAGTTATAATAAGTTGACCTGCCTTGGCGTGACTGAACAATGACAAATCAAACTCGTTTTTCGTTGACATCGTCACATTGTTCTCGTTCTTTCATGCTATCTTCTAAATTATTGTTGGAACTGAATTTGGAACACAGTAAATCTTGGCACGAGTCTTTGTTCCAAGTACCAGCAAAATAAATACTGATTTAATGATTCAGAATTTGAAAATGATTGAATGGAAAACTCAGCAATTAACGGGGAGTGTGACTCAAATTTAACTACATGAAAATTCTCAAATTTATATGTTAATTCATATGGGTTTATATTTTAAATTAGGGAAAAGTGTAAAAATCCTATTAAATTGAGAAAGTGCAGCTATAACCCTGTGAAATCTGAAAGTGAGAAATTAACCCTATATTTTTGTAAAATTGTGCAATTAGACTCATTTTGCTCAATTATGGCGTTGACTCAAAAAATCAGTAATTGCCCAAACATGAAAAGACATAAATACCCCTAAATTGAAAACTGAAAATCTAAAGACTATTTTGCCCCTCACTTTTCTTCTTCTTCAGCTACCCCCTAAGCCTTCTTCTTCATCTTCAACACCAGCACTGCCGCCGTCGATGACCACCGTCGATCGCTACCACTGACCATCGTCGCGCCACTATTGATCATCATCGCTCCAGCACCTCCGCCACTCCATCTTTAACCGTGCGTTCCAGTCGTGTTAGAGTACCATGACTACCTCCTATTTCCCACGTACATGGCACTCGGTTGGTTACTCCCAACACACCAAATCTTTAGAGGGATGTGGATGAATATGCAGCAAGAAATACACACGAGTTTAGAACTGGAGCACGAGTTCACAAACGGGGGACGAAAATAATATAAATCCTAGACAACTTGGGGAGCAAATGCTTGTTTTCAATATATTGCAAAGATAACCTGATGTGGGAGTTAAAACCTTAAGAGGAAGAGTTGACAGAGCGATTATAAATGATTTTATAGTTGGGTGGCTAAAAGTACTATTTTCTTAATAGGATAATAAAAGCTGAAATTTAACACACACACATATATATATAGTATGTATAAAAAACTATTTTGCCACATGTCATTCACACATAGTTCTTGTCACATAATTCGACATCAAATTCAAAAAATTAATTGAAAATGTAACATCTTTAAAGTCAATTCCCCTGTTTTCAATGCATTCAATGCTTCAAAAGCTTAATTTTTAATGTCTTAAATACCCCGACTTTATACCTTTCCATAAATACCTTACTATTCTTCCAGTTTTAATATTATAAGACTAAATTATTATTTTATCCTCAACATATATTGAAATACCATCTTTTGATCCCTGGTGTCAATACCGTTTATATTCAGCAACCAAGAAATAAAAAATAATTTGTTTGATCCCTAAAACTAGATTCCGGGTGCTTTTTAGGTAATGTTTAGCTAGAATTATGTGAAAACAATTTTGCCCCTAAGAAAAAATAAATAAATAAACTAAAAATAATTTAAAATCACTTTGCCTTCTTCTTCTATGCTTCTTCTTCTTTGATTTGTAGGTGGCGGAGCGGAGTGGCGTCCTCTGGGTGGATCTACATTTCACATCAGGCCAAGTATGATAGCTGCTTTCTCTAGGTAGATGTTTCAATGTCGGTGCCTCATTCCTTCGTGTCGGAGCGGGTGAACAAAATGGTGGAATCTAGCCTGGTATAGGAGGTCCGGGAGTTCTTCCGCTTCGGTGGAGATTACAAAACTGGAATCTGGCGGGTCATCCGGGTACCGAAGCTAGACGAGTATTTCTGGCACCAAATAGAGGGAAAATGAGACAAAGCATGAAACAAAACATGGGAAGAAAAAAAAAGAGAATTAAGAAAAATGCTCATGCAAATAGGGATCGAGAAGATCAAATCGAACATGTGCCAATTAGCCTGTTCGCTGAAGAACATTATGAGGCTGAAAGAATGGCTGAAATGGAACGAAATCCACTGCCTTAACAGCACGGTGAAACCCAGGACACCGAATCCAGGTCAGGGTCGGAACCCAGCTGAAACCCCTAAACCCAAAACACCCACCGCCGCCCCCATCACTTGAACCCAAAACACACACCGCCCCCATCACACTACTTCAACCCCAAAACCCTAACCTTTGTTGCGCCGCCAGCTGAAGCTAAAACCCAAAACACCCGCTGTGCCCCCACTGCTCGAGCCCAAACCCCCGCTGCTCTGATCCCCAAACCACCGTTGCCTCATCCTCGTCTGCTCGAATTGAACGGAAGTGAGAGGCTTTTCTTCTCTAACCACGAACATGAGGTCGCGAACGGTGGCGGCATCTCCTTCTCCTCCTCCCCCTCATCCAGAATCAAGCGGCAATGAGAGGTGATGAATCTCCGGTGGTGGGTTTAGGAGAAGAAGATGGTGGAGAAAAAAGTGGAGAGGAGAGAAGAGAAGAAGAGGGTGTGCCACTGGAAAGAAGAAGAAGAGGGTCGACGGTCGAATTTAGGGATTTGGGGAAGTAGAGAAAATTAGAGGGCATAATAGTCATTTCACGTTATTATTTTTTCTTTATTTAAGAGGGATAAGAGATTCATTTCATAACATTTCGGCAAAAAAATGTTGAAATGACAAGTTTTTCACTTTCACCAACTATCTAGAGTTATATTGACACTTTCAAAAATCGGAGAATTATATGCACTTACTCATATATGAGAATTACATTAGCACTTTTCTCTTTTATTTAACAAGGTATTTATTCATTCACTACTACAATACTAAATTTAACAAGGGGATTTATTCTTCTTTTATTTAACAAGGGAGTAGTAGTAAGCAAATGGTGTGATAAAAATGGCTGCCCTTCAACAATATTATAATGAGAAAAGTGATTTCCTATCCCTGCTTATTTCACATAAGTGTCAATATAACCTTTTGATAATTGAAAGTGCAAATATAACCCTAGATAGTTAGTATAAGTGAAAAAGTACACATTCCGACAGATTTAGAGAAGAGTTGGGAGAAAAAATCTATTTTACCTCTCTAGAAAAAAATGAAACTTACTGTTGTAGCTAGCCCACCACAATTTACACACATAAAACCCTTTATTCTTTCACAGAATCAAAATCAAACCGACGAGTTTATTCATTTAGCCATTATTTCTTCTTTTTTTTACCGGCGAGTCATAGAAGAATATTCCAATCAGATCTGGTCGTCAGCGATGTCCGCCATGCCGATTACGCTGTCCTTTTGGTTCTACCATTGTACGAGGGTTTTTTGGAGCTCGCTCTCGCCATTCTCGGAGTTCCCGAAGACTTGGAGAGTGGAGAATGTGAAATTGAGGTCACCGGTGGAGTTGAGGTGTGTTAAATTATTGAGGCATCATCCCGGTTATTGTCCTGAGAGGGCAGGCTGAAGGTGACGGGGAAGATGGTGATGTCAACGACAGTGGTGGAGGTAGGGAGCGAAGTTACGAGCTGGTGTCGAAGTCAATTGGTTGGGATCAGGTGTTTCTGATCGTGTTAGGGCTCCGACCGCTGGGTTTGATAGGTTATGGGTTATGGGTTTTATAGGTTCTGGTTTCCACTGGGTTAATGGGTAGTGGTGGGTTTGGTCGCCGACGGTGGTGTGGCGGCAGCCCGGTGGTGACGTTGGAGCAACGACGAGAGGTGGTGGAGTGGCGCCAAAATGAATGGAGCGGCAGAAGTGATAAGGTGCAGCGAGGAGAATCAGAGTGTGAGTGGGGAATGTTGGAGATTTTGGAGCAGCGATAGTTGTGACGGAGCGGCGAAGGTCCATACTTTTGTAAGAATCTATTTTTGACACACTGACCTATTGATGCATATTGGCTAAAATGATCGAGTGGAGACACCGGAACTGATTTTGCAGCTTCAACAAGGCTTCCGGGAGGTACTTGATTTTCCAGTCTAAGATATAGTTGGAGGTCAGGTTGGTCAAGATAGCTTTGCATATGAATTTCCCTTTCTAAGGAAGGCTTGACGTATGATTCTCACGAGAGGAGGCAAAGTGCCTCAGAATAGAGTGGCATAAGTGATAAGGTGCAGCGGGCAGATTTAGAGTGTGAGTGGGGGGATGTTGGAGATTTCGAAGCGGCAGTAGAGGAGTGATGGCGGAGCAGCGGTAGTTGTGATTGAGCGGCGAAGGTGGTGGTTGAACAGTTAGGGGCAGAATAGTCTTTTAAATTTTTTAATCTGGCCCAAAAGGTATTTTGGTCATCTTTGGTTAGTCAATGGCCAAAAATGGAAAGTCTATGCCGGAATATACTCCGTAGGGTTATATTAACACTTACACTGAGTATGTAGGGTTGTTTTTCCACTAAATGTTATTTGAGAGTTATATTGGTTCTTACTCAAGTATGTAGGGTTATATTGGTACATATCCCTATTATAAAAGTTATTGTACATGCAATGAAGCAGGCAAGTAGCAGAGGCTCTACCTACTTTATGATAAGGACTGGTTGCGAGAATGCTCTAGGCTATGTTAGGAATTTTCCTATAATCCAACCAGATGTAAGGTGTTTGGTTAGAGAAATTAAATTTCTAGATATGGTGTTTACAAGGTTTGTCATTGTAAAAGTCCCTTGTAGCTGAGGCACATTCACTAGCTCGACTGCATTCTGTGTGTAACTGGAATATTATTATGAATGAGCACTGAGCACCTCCTTATGAGAAAAAAAGAAAAAACAAGGTATTTGTACATATGAAGATTTATCTTGTACACTCCATTATTGGTGACTAGACACGGGTGGTAACTGGTAAGTTGGTTTTTAAAAAATTTCTAGATCGAAGTGTATATGTAATACATGATTCATAAAAGTCCACATACAACCATGTGATAATTGAAAGTGCAAATATAACCGTAGATAATTAGTTTATGTGCAGATATAATCTTTTCCGGTAGTTTGAGGCCAGATTATGATAAAAATACAAATTTACCCCTCTGTAAAAAAAATTAGAAATACAAATCTGGAAACCCTTGCTTCTGTCGTGTTTGTTTTTATGATTCAAACTAAAACCCTACTCACGACCACCCCCCAGAACCCGTCGGCAAGATCTTGTTGGAGGAGCTCGCTGAAGTGATGAAGGCGTTGGGGACGGAGATGACGACGGAGGAGAACGTGCGAACGATAGCGGAGGTGGACACTGCAACTCGTTCGATCTGTACGACGAGGACCACGACGACTTCATCACCGTCACAGAGCTCCACCAAATCTTGACTCGCCTGGCAAGTGCTGCTGCATCAAGGACTGTGGCGTCATGAACCAGTCCATCGACGTTGATAACGATGGGAGGGTGAATTCCTGATCTCTGCAAATTCGACCTCAAACTCTACCTCATTCCCGATCTCTGCAAATTTTCTTCGATTGGTGGGTGCTTGACCAAAAATGGGGTTGGGGTGGCATCGCCGCTAAGGTTTTGCTAGGTGAGGAGTCGGGGAAGGCCGACGACGTTAGGGTTGAGCTGGCGGGGGGAAGACCGACGACACTAGGGTTTGTTGGGTGGGGGAAAAGGCTTACTGTGCTGTCGAGGGGTGAAGGCTGACGACATTAGGGTGACGTAAGCAACAAGGAGTGGCGCAGGTGGTCGATCGATGGGACGAGACGGCGGGAAAGGGGCTAAGGGGTTGGTAGCAGGGTTGGCAGTGTAAGATGGGAGTGTCGTGGCTGGAGTGGGTGGAAGGTGAGGGTGACTGACGGTGGAGAGGGTGAAGGTGGGGGTGGCAGCGACGGCGGCCTGGCGGTGGTGGGGTGAGAGTGGTGGCAGAATAGTTGCTGGCAAAGGGCATTTTTGTCATTTAAAATTTTGCATTAGACTGAAAGGGCATTTGATCATTTCCAGTTGGTCAATGGCCTGAAATGGCCAGTCAGTGCCTGAATATAGGTTTTAGGGTTATATTTGCACTTACGTAAAGTAGTTAGAGTTGTTTTTGCACTAAAAATTATATCAGAGTTATATCTGCACTTTCTCAATTATATAGGATTATATTTATATATTTTCCCTTTCTCTAACAACCGGTACCTTCTTAATTTGAAGTTCTTGTACTTCAAAATAGCACGCTGTTTTCTTAGAGTGAAGCCCTCTCTTTAAAATTTTATAAATTATGAAATAGTTATTTTATTTTTATTTTTATTTTGTATCTTAATTTAAATATTATTTGAATGTAAAATAAAAAAATTATACTTAAATCTAAAATATTTAAATTATAAAGTATATTGTCCAAGTTAAGAATTGCACTATTTAAGTTAAACAGTTGCATGTTTAAATTTAAATAAATTATTTTTATTTTCTTGGCCTCAACAGTGTCTAGAACATACCTTTGAGCCAAATAAAAAACAGAGCCACTGCCCTCCACTTACCCTTCTCCCGTGAAGACGACCAGTTTCCATTTTCGATTGGCAATATAATAATTAGATCCTGGCAAAGATTTTGAAGAATCCCATGGTCTTTATATGATTTTGAATCTTGGGCAGGTTCAATTCCAAAACGGGTCGGGTAATAATTGACATGGTTGGGTTCTTGTATTTGTGACAGTGGTGGTGGTACGTCATCTCGTTTCAATTTGAAATTTAATTTCACACAACTCGCATTAGACTTCAACCATTATAAAAAAAATTGAACACACATGTTGCTTACTTTCTCTCACAATCTATACCAATTTAATAACTCTCAGAAATCAACCAAAGTTGCTTACTCTTTTCTTTTGAACTCTCACTCGAAATTGCTTATTTTTTATTCTTTTAGATTTTATATTAGCTCTAAAATTTATTACTTCATAAGAAATATATTCTTTAGTAAATAACACCACAATATAGGTTGTAGTGTCCTAAACTTCAAATATATGAGACTAAATCGAGAATTTTGAATTAGAATGTACACCAACTGCTTGAACGGGTTAAATATATTAAAATTTTATCTGTTAAAAAGGATGTAATCTAGTTCTATTTTTTGTTTTTAAATTAAGTGAGTTATTTTTATTATTTTGTTACATTAAGTTACGTGTTAGAGTCTGTCTCTTGAAAGACGGTATTTCTATAACTTATGGAAAGACCAAGATTTAAACTGCAAATTTGAAGAAATTAAAATAAAAATTTTGGGTTGTATTAATCGGGTCAAAAACTTATCACTCCTACATGTTGCATAATAAATTCTGAATATTACAACTAAAACCTTCTACTTTTCTATAATTTCAATTCAACCCTATCTTTCCATATGCCTATGAAAAGATTGTCTTTTCCAAGATTTTGCCTATGTGTTAAAAGAATTGCAATAAAAATGCACAAAAAATGCACCAATTTTTTTTTAAACGATAAAATATACTGCCGTAAATGCAAATTGAAACCAAAAAATAAGATAAAACAAGTAGTTTTTATTGGAATAAAAGATGCACTGTTCTCGCACAATTTGCACAATTTGCACAATTTGCACACAACCACTGCATCACAGTAATTGGTGAAAAATATTTTTGTTTCCATCATATTTCAATGTAAACAAATATTTTAAATAAAATAAAATAAAATTACAAACAGTCAACAACATACTCCCTCTGTTCCAACTTAAATTACCCCCTAACTTTATGTCACTATTCTTTATCAAATTTTGACTGCATATGTGAATAGATATATAAGAAATAATATTATC
>JAUOBV010508331.1:0-10015 GCA_032360425.1 Rubia occidens | reverse complement strand
ATTGACATATTTAATTCTTTAAAAGTCAAATTTGATAAACTTTAAGCATAAATCTAAATAATAAAAATATCATGTAAGATATTATTAGATTTATCTTAACACCTATTTTTTAGATTTCAATTTTTTATACAAAAATATTAAATAAAGATAAAGATATTCAATTCTTTCTGTTGTTGGGGAAATATGTACTAATCAATTTATCGTGTGCATTAGACAACCACTGAAAAAGACCTAAATGCATTAGTAAAAGATTGTGAAAGCATGTGAATTCACATGAAGAAGAGAAAGAGGGATGAAGAAGAACATACCACCGGTGGCTTAGGCGATGTGCAGAAATATGTTTTTGAGATTTAGTACTTATTACCGATGACCAATATTTATGCTATCAAAAACTTGAATTAATGTCAATTAAGTTAAATTAGACATTAAATGACATAAAGCAGTGAAACTCCCACACTCTAAATGCAGCCAAATAAATGCAAAAATGGTTTGTTAAATGAGTCTATCTCTTGAAAGACGATCTTTCCATAAGTCATGGAAAAATCAATGTTCAAAGTGAAAGTTAGAAGAAATGAAGATAAAATTTTGGGTTGCATGTATCGGGTTATAAACTTTATAACTACTACACGTTCCATGATAAATATTTAAGATTGTAACTAATACATTTTACCTTTTATTATTCTAATAATTAAACCCCGTCTTTCCATAAGCCTATGGAAAAACGGTTTTTCCCAAAACTTTGCCTTGTTAAATTAGACATTAAATGACATAAAGCATTGAAACTCACACACTCTAAATGCAGCCAAATAAATGCAAAAATGGTTTTTGAGATTTAGTACTTATTACCAATTGCCACTATCTATGCTATCAAAAACTTGAATTAATGTCAATTAAGTTAAATTAGGCATTAAAGGACATAAAGGAGTGAAACTCCCACACTCTAAATGGAGCCAAATAAATGCAAAAATGGGTTTTTGAGATTTAGTACTTATTACAAATGGCCACTATTTAAGTTATCAAAAACTTGAATTAATGTCAATTAAGATAAATTAGGCATTAAAGGTCATAAAGCAGTGAAACTCCCACACTCTAAATGGAGCCAAATAAATGGGAAAAAATGGTTTTTGAGATTTAGTACTTATTACCAATGCCCACTATTTATGCCATCAAAAACTTGAATTAATGTCAATTAAGTTAAAATAGGTATTAAAGGACATAAAGCAATTAAACTCCCACACTTTAAATGCAGCCAAATAAATGCAAAATTGGTTTTTGAGATTTGGTACTTATTACCAATGGCCACTATTTGTGATATGAAAAAATTCAATTAATGTCAATTAAGTTAAATTAGGCAGTAAAGGACATAAAGCAGTTAAACTTCCACACTCTAAATGCAGCCAAATTAATGCAAAAATGGTTTTTTAAGATTTAGTACTTATTACCAATGGCCACTATTTATGCTATCAAAAACTTGAATTAATGTCAATTAAGTTAAATTAG
Source organism: Rubia occidens (assembly GCA_032360425.1). Taxonomy (NCBI): domain Eukaryota; kingdom Viridiplantae; phylum Streptophyta; class Magnoliopsida; order Gentianales; family Rubiaceae; genus Rubia; species Rubia occidens. The sequence continues at coordinate 8,515 of JAUOBV010508331.1, read as the reverse complement.
GCATTAAAGGATATGAAGCAGTGAAACTCCTATACTCTAAGTGCAGCTAAATAAATGCAAAAATGGTTTTTGAGATCTGTTACTTATTACCAATGGCCACTATTTATGATATCAAAAACTTGAATTAATGTCAATTAAGTTAAATTAGGCATTAAAGGACATAAAGCAGTGAAATCGCACAGTTTAAATGCAGCCAAATAAATGCAAAAAATGGTTTTTGAAATTTAGTACTTATTACCAATGGCAACTATTTATGCTAACAAAAACTTGAATTAATGTCAATTAAGTTAAATTAGGCATTAAAAGACATAAAGCAATGAAAATCCCACACTCTAAATGGAGCCAAATAAATGCAAAAATGGTTTTTGAGATTTAGTACTTATTACCAATGGCCATTATTTATGCTATCAAAAACTTGAATTAATGTCAATTAAGTTAAATTAGGCATTAAAGGATATAAAGTAGTGAAACTCCCACACTCTAAATGCAACCAAATAAATGCCAAATTGGTTTTTGAGATTTGGTACTTATTACCAATGGCCACTATTTGTGCTATGAAAAAATTTAATTATTGTCAATTAAGTTAAATTAGGCATTAAAGGACAAAAAGCAGTGAAACTCCCACACTCTAAATGCAGCTAAATAAATGCAAAAATGGTTTTTGAGATTTGGTACTTATTACCAATTGCCACTATTTGTGCTATCAAAAACTTGAATTAATGTCAATTAAGTTAAAATAGGCATTAAAGGACATAAAGCAGTGAAACTCCCACACTCTAAATGCAGCCAAATAAAATGCAAAAATGGTTTTTGAGATTTAGTACTTATTACCAATTGCCACTATTTATGCTATCAAAAAATTGAATTAATGTCAATTAAGTTAAATTAGGCATTAAAGGTCATAAAGCAGTGAAACTCCCACTCTAAATGCAGCCAAATAAATGCAAAAATGGTTTTTGAGAATTAGTACTTATTACCCATGGCAACTATTTATGCTATCAAAAACTTGAATTAATGTCAAATAAGTTAAATTAGGCATTAAAGGACATAAAGTAGTGAAACTCCAACACTCTAAATGCAGCCAAATAGATGCAAAAAATGGGTTTTTGAGATTGACTACTTATTACCAATGGCCACTATTTGTGCTATCAAAAACTTGAATTAATTTCAATTAAGTTAAATTAGGCATTAAAGGACATAAAGCAGTGAAACTTCCACACTCTAAATGCAGCTAAATAAATGCAAAATTGGTTTTTGAGATTTGGTACTTATTACCAATAACCACTATTTGTGCTATCAAAAACTTGAATTAATGTCAATTAAGTTAAAATAAGCAGGACATAAAGCAGTGAAACTCCCACACTCTAAATGCAGCCAAATAAATGTAAAAATGGTTTTTGAGATTTAGTACTTATTACCAATGGCCACTATTTATGCTATCAAAAATTTGAATTAATGTCAATTAAGTTAAATTAGGCATTGACATTAATGGACATGAACAGTGAAACTCCTACACTCTAAATGCAGCCAAATAAATGCAAAAATGGTTTTTTGAGATTTAGTACTTATTACCAATAGCAACTATTTGTGCTATCAAAAACTTGAATTAATGTCAATTAAGTTAAATTTGACATTAAACGACGTAAAGCAGTGAAACTCCTATACTCTAAATGCAGCTAAATAAATGCAAAAATGGTTTTTGAGATTTAGTACCTATTACCAATGGCCACTATTTATGCTATCAAAAACTTGAATTAATGTCAATTAAGTTAAATTAGGCATTAAAGGACATAAAGCAGTGAAACTCCCACACTCTAAATGGAGCCAAATAAAAGCAAAAATGGTTTTTGAGATTTCTTGCTTATTACCAATGGCCAGTATTTATGCTATCAAAAATATGAATTAATGTCAATTAAATTAAATTAGGCATTAAAGGACACAAAGATGTGAAACTCCCACACTCTAAATGCAGCCAAATAAATGCCAAATGGTTTTTGAGATTTATTACTTATTAACAATGGCCACTATTTATGCTATCAAAAACTTGAATTAATGTCAATTAATTTAAATTAGGCATTAAAGAACATAAAGCAATGAAACTCCCACACTTTATATGGAGCCAAATAAATGCCAAAATGGTTTTTGAGATTTGGTACTTATTACCAATGGCCACTATTTGTTGGTTGTTGAATGGACACGATATTAGTCTCGCGGACTAAATGATACTTTTCGAAATATGTAGGGTATCAAAAAAATAATTTAGTTTTTAAAACTTGTAATTTCTAGAACATGGATACGAGAACTATTAAAGTTTAGCGAATGCATTCAACGATTTTTTTAAAAATAAAATGATGAAGAGGACGCATTCAGGTATTAAACAATGCGTCCTCCCTATTTGTATTCACACCCAGTTACTGTAGCGCCAAATATAGAATTTCTCTATTTTTTTTTCATCCATATAAAAGTCAGTGTCATCATTAACTTCTCACTTGGAGCACTACATAACATCCATTGCTCTTAGATCATATCTTGTAGAGTCCATCTCAACATTCATCTATGTTATGGTTAGTGTTGGTTCTACAATTTTGTCACAATTTTGCAGAAACAACTGATCATGTATTATCACCATTCACCAATGGCCACTAATTATGCTATCAAATACTTGGATTAATGTCAATTAAGTTAAATTAGGCATTAGAGGACATAAAGCAGTGAAACTCCCGCAACATAAATGCAGAAATGGTTTTTGAGATTTAGTACTCCTATAATGGAGGTTCTGAATTCTATTTATTAAGAAAAGAACATACATCCTCATAAAACACCAACTCAACTAAAATAACTAACACATCATCCTTCTCCTAACATAAACATCCTGGCATTCAAGTTCTTGCCTCCGCAGATGTTCTCAAGGAGTCCGGAGGAGTGGAGGCCCGAGCAGGAAAAATGACATTATCATCAACAGCGCTGCCACAACTGTCCTGATCAAAGGCCCGATCCACTACAGATTTTGGTTCCTGAAACTCCCTCCAACAATTGCGGAAGCGAATGATAAGGCCGGGTTCATTGATGCCCGAGTGCTAGAATATTGGCTCCCGCGATCAACTCAACTGCCAGGGGTCCGCGCCTTCTGTCAGCCGCGGCATAGACAATGTAGACTAAGTCGAATGTCATAAAGCCTTCAAGAACTGCCTCTCCAAAGCCAGTCATTTCAGAAGTTATCATTCCATGCGCTGGAATTTGTTGTACACAAATACAGTAAAAATAGTATCCCCGGTAATGCACACTAGCGTAAATGTTTTACAACATTTAATTACTCCCGGATATACAATGAAGAAGCTGTCTTAGGATTTAGTACTTTAAACTATCAAACAAAACAAAGTAGGGTGAAATGAGAACCTGTCCGTAACTTTCAAGAGAAGACAAGCAAAGACGGCTGCAATCATCTGCAAGTCCAATAAATGATCGACATCAGGATGCTGAGGTGACCACCAACTGCCATACCAAATGTGACGGCGGGGCTCACATGGCTGCCAGAAACACTTGCAGAAATAAACACAGCGACAAACAAGGCGAGTGCATTAGCAATTGCTGTCCCAACCAATATTGAGGGTCCGGTGATGCAACATTGCCCCCTACCAATTTCTTGGAGAAATTGTACACAGAGAATATATTTTGAATATATGTTTATATATTACCAATATGGAAAAAGTGAGTGCGGATGACCAGTCTTTGATACCCAGCTGCATGAACCTTTGAATTTTTTATATGATTGGTGCTACAGTTGCAGTAGTTGGATGCAATGAGGGAAAATGCATTCCTTGAATACAGGGACGGAGCCAAAAAGAAATCGTGGCGGGGCTGATATGCAAAGGGAATTTTTTTGCCAATTTTGCCTATATATGAGGGGACTGGAAAAAAAATTAAAAATTTTATCCTGAAAATACCCAAATTTTTTGCTTGGCATGGGCTGGAGCCCCCTCCAGCCCCCCCTTACCTCCGCCACTGCTTGAATGCGTCTTTGAATTTTTATTTTTTTTATAAGCTGGACTTGTTGACTCCGCGTTTGGTGAATGCGGTTCCTGTTTTGTTTTTTTTTTGTCAATTTTTTTTGTAAATACGGTGAAGACGCATTCGACAAATGCGTCTTCCTTGAATTTTATTTTTTTAAAATTTTAAAACAGCAAACACGCAATTGTCGAATGCGTCTTGACCGTATATTTTTTAATATAAAAAACCCAAAACCGTATTTGTCGAATGCGTGTCTATTTGCGTATAATTCACGTGGCTACACAGGCGCGTGTAATCCACATGTGTCGCATGTAATCCACATGTGCCGCGTGTAATCCACGTGTTCATATTAAAATTATAGTTTTATTTAATTTCGACTCATGTGCAACTCAAAAAATAATATTATAATATTTTTATACAAATAATTATAATTTTTTACTTTGAAAATAAATATAAGTATGATTCATTTCCAATATATAAAATAGTTATATTTATATAAAAATATATTACTATTTATAGCATAAAATAATAAATTAATGATTGATATAAGAAAATAATATATTTATATTAGAATTCTATAACTATTATTTTGTATAAATTATGAAATATTGATATTTATTAATAAATTTTCATTTATAAGAAAAAGATAGTTTTGACAATATTTGATCCATGTACTTCTCAAAAAAATTGTAATATTATTTTTTCATAAATGTTATTAATGTTTTTGTCCAAAAAACAGCTCGTCCACTCTACCGCGATGGCGACTCCGTAGGCGTCGCGGTGTAATCCTGCTGCATGTAATCCACGTGTGGCGCATTCAGCGGTAGAGCTCCAATGAATTTAAAAACCAAAATTAACCAGAAAATAAAATTAAAAATGGGGACCCACAGAGATGCATTCAGCGAATGCGCCATATGAACAATTTTTTAAAATAGGGACCCACATAGATGCATTCAGCGAATGCGACTTTCGAATTTTCATTTTTCAAACCCGGAGAAAATAAAAATAAATCAGGAAATAAAATAAAAAGAGGGACCCACAGAGACACACGGAATGCGACTTCCCCTATTGTCCATTTTAAAGTCAAAGTCCCAGCGTGCGTACAACATAAAATAATCAACCACAAAAAATCATGCTCTCGTGAACCTTTATATCTATGCTATGGTTCTCTCAAAACCTTCTTCAGTAACAGTATCGGAGAGATGTACCCTGGTTTGGACGAGAAGTTTGTGATAGGAACCTCTCTTGCCTCCAAAGTGCTCCGCTGCTGAGAATAAGCACATGAAGGAGTTCTGGTTGGTCGGTGAAAATGCCCCGAAAAGAGATGCATTAACCAATGAATTGGATGGCAGTTGCAAGAAAGGGAATATTTTGACGGAGCTGATCAAAGGCGGTGGGATGGTTCGCTAGGATACCAAAAGACAGGTCAAGTTTCTGGAGAAGCATAAAGACACCATGAACGATAATGCCCAGTCTTCTTCCAGTTTATATGCTAACAATACTACAATTGGAGGCGGTGAAAACCTATATGAAACAGAGGATGAAACAGATGATGATGATGATGATGGTGATGAACAAGAGGATGATGAAAGGGAGGACGACAAAGAAGCTGTGGATATTCTATATGAAGAACTGGTGGAAAATGGTGATCAAGATATGGATATAAATCTCAAAAGAAAGAGGTACATGCTAAGAAAGAGCACTAGACAGAATATATAGAGAAGACTAAGCTTGTGAAGAAAAAGCAGAGGCATAAAAAGAAGAAGAAGACCACGAAGAGAAGCCACAAACGGGTCAGATGCAGAGAACTGGCACTGCTTGACAACCCCAAGGATAGATTGGTCAGCTGAGAGGTAAAAAAACCACTTTTCTTTAGACCATCATGTTTTTAGTTTCAACAGATCCATTTATTCACTGTTGAATTGTTTTTTGTGTCTAATCTTCTATAGGTACCAAGCAGCTACTGAAAACCTTTTTGTGGTGATGGAAGCTAAAAGGGCCACAACAACAAGTAACCCCATTCTCAGGCCTGATCTTAGGGAAGAGGCAAGGAAGAAGATAGGGGACACTGGGCTTAGATCATCTCCTCAAGCACATGGATGGTGAGCTTGCACTAGGTGGGGATGTAAGGTTGATGGGGCGATGAAGTATTGGTTGGAAAGTGCTGATCTTGTCAACATCAGGTTGGAGGCTGGTGTTGATGATCCCTATTGGGTTCCACCACCTGGGTGGGAACCAGGTGACTGCCCTACACATGATCCTATTTTTTCCAAGGAATTGAAGCTGCTGAAACAAGAGGTTCATCAACTTAAAAGGTAGATTAATAGTCTTCTAACTAGTTTGATCTAAGGCAACAACTTATCTGGTTTCTTGGGCTCCGTTTGCTTTAAGTTTTCTTGGTGTGTTCTTTTAATGATTAGAAATGTCAAGGATATGTTACCTAGGAAGCTGATGGAGCAAGAACTTCAAAAGCTAGGAAGGTGAGATACATGTACAGAGATCTTCCTGTTAAATTCTTCTGTTAGAACTGAACATATTCACTAGTCTGGCTTGAAGTCCATCTATGTTTATTCCTCACTTTGTTATATTTATTCCTACTTGATTAATCAGGGAGATGGACGCAATTGCATCCAGAAAATAGCAAGAGCAAAATCCAGGTATTGAGGTTTCTTCAAATCCATCTGATTTAGGTTAGAAGTTGAATCAGCTTACAAGCTTACTGGTTGGTTCAAAATATGATGTAGCCAAGGCATCTGCTTCTATGGTATAATATCTAATTAATTAGTCTCTGCATGAATAAAATTGATTTAAAGATAAGACACCACCCAGACCCTATTGTTTTTTATTCTGGCAGAAGGAGAAATACAATGGACAGTTGTTGGTTATTCAAGATGTTCTTACAGGGATACAAGTAAAGTTAAGCTTCCATTAAAAGTTGACACCATACTCATGCCTGAATTTGATGAACTTCTTGCAGTTACTAAACTGTCCCTTATAAATTGTTTTTTAAATTTATTGACATGCTATATATGCACATGTTATTCAATGCATTCAAAAAGCACAAACTTTCTATTTCAGATTTTAGTAGCCAGGGACAATTTCTACTAATGACCGTTGGAACTGTCTGACTATGGAATGCATTCACTCAGGCTGAAATAAAGAACTCACTGGCCAAAGATCTTGAACAGGAAACTTCTGAACTGGCTTTAGTGGTGATAAGTGAGCCTAATAGTAAAGAAAATATAGCACTTGTTGAACTGAAGTGTGTGACCCCAAAGCAAGTACAAATGGTAAGTGTTAGGAAAGATCAGGACTCAACTAAAAAGGCAGCATCAATGGTGCAGACAGAGAAAAAATAGTAATGATAGAAAGGATGAAGAGTGGCTTCAGGCTCAGCAAGCCATGTCCAGCAACAACTTCAGTGACACAGCTATCACTACAGAACCACTACCACAAGTACCAACATGGCTTCTTCTCAGGTTATGATCCAATTTGAGGATCTTGCTGTCCCAACCCCACCTTCATTCTCTTCCTCCACTACCATGGCTCCTCCTCACCCGCCTTATCATCCAGCTTCTCCAGTGAAGCTCGTAGCTGAAAGGTGGCCTGTTACCATCACACAACCGGTGAAAATTGAGGACATCTTGACAACCGGTGCAAAAATCTCTTCAAAGTAGATTCCTTTCCTCTGATTGCAACCCTTAACAACAATTCTAGCTTTGTATCACGGTTTCTTCACATTTTCATCTTGTTTCTGCGTGTAAACCCATTGATTCATCAAAGCTTTCTTCCCCTTTGGTAGCTTCACGAGATCAAAAGTTTGATTATCATGCAATGATTTCATCTCCTCTTTCATTGCACCCATCCAACACTTCTTGTCATCACTATCCATAGCTCCATCAAAGGACTCGGGTTCTCCCCCACCAGTAAGAAGAATATAATCAGAAGAAGGGTACCTCATAGAAGGATTTTGATCTCTGGTAGACCATCTCATAGGAGCTAGTTGAATTTCAGGAGAGCCAAGAATTATGATGGTTAATCTCAATGGCCTCCTCCTCATCATCATCATCAACATGATCATCAACCTCAAGAACATTGGCTTCATTGCCATTATCATACACCTCCTCAGCTGGTGTAGATGCAAAATTCGAAGGAGGTAGATCCAAATCAACCATATCATAGCCACTAGGAGATGTAGTCTCTTGACCCTTGTGAACATCTTCAATAGTCTGATCTTCAAAAAACACTACATCCCTGCTATGAATCAACTTTTTCTCTACAGGATCATAAAACATGTACTCCCTCCGTCCCTCTATAACTGTCTTACCACAAAAAAAATGTCATTTTTTTAAAAGTTATTGAAATAGCATAAAAATGGTTTGTGAACAAAAAAATATTTCATCTTTTTTTTTCACATTGAAATTTTTTGCCAAAAATGGAAGTAAGACATTAATAAAGGGACACCAAATAAGGCAAGTAAGACACAAATAGAGGGACAGAGGGAGTA
>JAUOBV010508220.1:0-10015 GCA_032360425.1 Rubia occidens | reverse complement strand
ATAGCAAAATATTTGTAATTTTTTATATTGATAGAGTCCTTTTGATAAAAAATATGTATACATATTATATATTTATCAATTTATATATGACAAAGTCTTGTGTTAGACCAACTATCTATTAAATGAAGATATTTTATAATTAGTGAGACTAATAATTTTTTTGATATTTTCTTTTATTTATTGCAATGAGATACATATAATTATGATAGTCTTTTAAAATGAATCTCAACATGTAAATAAATAATTTTTAAATAATTTGAGTGAAATATTATAATAATAATCAAATTTTATTGTATTCAATATTTAACGATTTTTAAATATCTCATATAGTTTTTCTTAGACGATTAAACTTTAAAATTTTAAATAAAATTCTTTACTTTCAATTTAAATATAAGACACAAATGTATGAAAATTTAATGCTAATATTTTAATTAATTATATAGCGCAACGCGCGATTGTAATCCACTAATAAAAGATTTTTTAAAAAAACCCAGAAATACGCCTGGCCGTGCCCCCCTTCCCCACCCACCAGCTATTCCGGCGACTTATTCTATCCCTGGCCATGATCCGACACTAACGCCACCCGACGCGACACCGTGAGGTCTTTCGACATGTCGCAGTTATGAAGTTTCTCGCTGTCTCTACTACTTCGAATTAACCTACATCCAGTTTTCATGTACACAATTGATTTAATTATACATTTATATGTGTGCATCAACTATGTAATTCCTGCAAGTATCTGGTTTTTCTTCCTGTGGTTTATGGTATTTATGTTTTAAATGCTTGAATGGTGCACATCTATATGCAGATGGAGGTTCATTTGGGAAGTTTAGATACTCTCCCTCAAAGTAAAAGAAGGAAATTATGTTTGAAAGGAAGAGATGCTGTTATTCCATGGAATAGGATCGAGGGTTTATTGCCAACCCTACAGGCACCCGAATATTTTACACACCCTTGCTTGAGTGAACTTGCTAGTCGGGAGTTCGTAAATCCCGGTTATTGCTGCAGAGTTCCTGACTTTACTGTAGGAAGGCATGGTTATGGGCATGTTAGGTTTTCTGGGGAGACTGATGTTAGGTTCCTAGATCTAGATAGCATTGTCAGGTTCAATAGGCATGAGGTGGTTGTGTATGAAGATGAGAGTACCAAGCCTGCCGTTGGCGAGGGGCTGAATAAAGCTGCAGAAGTAACTCTACTGCTGCAGAGAAGGTCTTGTTTGAGCAATTGCTATGAGGATCAGTCACGCAGGATTGCGGAGAAACTGAAGCTCTGCATGGAAAGGCAAGGAGCTGAGTATTTGTCGTTTAATCCTTCGACTGGTGAATGGAAGTTTCTTGTTCAGCATTTTAGCAGATTTGGTATCAGTGAAGATGATGAAGAAGATATAATTATGGATGATGCATCTCCTTCTCAAGTTCAAAATCATTTGGAGCAAATTTCAGACACTGAAGAAGACAGTGCTGTCATGGAGTCAACTTCACTTTCACATTCTCTTCCTGCTCATCTCGGGCTTGATCCTGCTACTATGAGAGAAATGCAAATGATGATGTTTTCTGCAGAGAAAGATGAGGAGGAACCCGACGGCATGCAACTTCAGTTGCAACCCTTTTCTAAAGAATCCACCAAATCCCCTTTACGGCAGTCTTCTGAGTTGAGCTTCCATAGAGAGAGTCCGTCTTTTGTTCGCAAGACTCCCCTAGCTTTGATTGAGTATAACTCGGGTAGTTTCTGTACAAGCTCACCTGGATCCATCTTAATGGCAAAACAAAACAAAGGTGCAGTTCTGAGGACAACCAAAGCGGAAGGTTTTAGACTTGATCTGAAGAAGGAGACACCAGTAACTGGTGCCCAGTCTAAGAACGTAGTTGATGCTGCATTATTCATGGGAAGATCTTTTGGAGTGGGATGGGGTCCGAATGGTGTTCTTGTTCATTCTGGTATGCCTGTTGGTAGTAGTGGTTCTCAGAGTGTGTTGTCTTCTGTTGTTCACCTCGAGAAGGTTGCACTGGACAAAGTAGCAAGAGATGAAAATAATAAAGTTAGAAGCGAGCTTGCTGATTTCTGTTTCGATACTCCCCTTCGACACAAGGAATTAAGTCATGAGGTAAGAGATATTCAAATTGGAGACTTCAAACTAAAGCTTCAGAAAGTTGTCTGTAATCGACTATCACTCTCAGACATTTGTCGGAGCTACATAGGGATTATTGAAAGGCAGCTACAACTTCCCGAGGTCTCTTCTCTGCTTCTCGAGTTTTACTTATGCACCAAGCAATGATCTGGGAATTGATAAGAGTTCTCTTTTCCTCGGTATAAATGAAAAGACAACTAAAGTCTGCGGAAGTTGATGACGAGGAAGACATGATGACTGATGTAAATGAAGATTCCCCTGAAACTGATTCAGAGACACTTACATTGATCAGGAGAGCTGACTTCAGTTTATGGTTGCAAGAGAGTGTTTGCCACCGTGTACAGGAGGATATAAGCTCCTTAAGGGAGCCAAGTGATCTAGAACACATATTCTTACTCTTGACTGGTCGGCAGTTGGATGCTGCTGTAGAGCTGGCTGCATCTAGAGGAGATGTTAGACTAGCATGTCTATTGAGTCAGGCTGGTGGGTCGAATGTTAATCGCTCAGATATTTTTCGACAGCTTGATACATGGGGAATCAATGGTATGGACTTCAGTTTTATTGAGGAGGACAGGACACGGCTTCTTAAATTGCTTGCTGGAAATATTCAAGAGGCCTTGCAGGGCATTACCATTGACTGGAAGAGGTTCCTGGGATTGTTGATGTGGTATCAACTACCACCTGATACTTCCTTACCTGTACTTTTTGGCACTTATCAGCAGCTCCTTGCAAACGGAAGGGCTCCAAATCCAGTTCCTGTTTATGTTGACGAGGGGCTGGTGGAGGACTCGAGTGGCCAGAGTGCTAGGAAACGATTCGATCTTGGTTATTATCTCATGCTTCTTCATTCTTCTCCTGAAAATAAATTCAATGATTTAAGGACCATGTTCAGTGCCTTTGCTTCGACGAATGACCCACTTGACTGCCATATGATTTGGCATCAGCGTGCAATTTTAGAAGCTGTTGGTGCCTTTAGTTCAGATGATCTTCACGTTCTTGATATGGGACTTGTTTCTCAGTTGCTTTCTCTTGGACAATGCCACTGGGCTATCTACGTGGTACTTCACATCCCCTATCGCGTCGATTATCCTTACTTGCAGGCTATGCTTATTAGGGAAATCCTTTTCCAATACTGTGAAGACTGGAGTACTGAGGACTCACAGCGAGAATTTATTGAGGAACTAGGGATTCCATCCGAATGGATGCATGAAGCTCTGGTAAGTCAATCTTATCTTTTTATGGTTGATTGCATTCACTCTTCTAGTTTTTATTATCTGGTAGTCTTTCACAACTTATAACCAGCTGTAATGTTAAAGCTTTTTTGGATGTTAGACTTTGGCCTTATGGTATTTGATTGAAGAAAGTAACTGTTTATAAATAAGGTTAATTGTGCCAAACTAATGGTTATATTTGAGGTTCTTCATCATAGTCTTGGAGTTAGAATTTGAAATCCGTGGGAGGAAAAATCAAGAATATATCGAGTCCTGGAAATTTCAGCGTTTTGACTGTTTTTTCTTTTGAACCTGAAAATGAATGCAGGCTACATATTTGAACTACTATGGTGACTTTGTAAATGCCTTAGAGCACTTTCTTGAATGTGGGAACTGGCAGAAAGCTCATTCTATTTTCATGACTTCAGTTGCTCACTCACTGTTTTTGTCAGGTATGTTCCTCATTCGATTGACCCTAACCTTTTACTTTTTTGAATCTCATGCTGGAAATTGGTTTCATGCCATCAAAAGAATCTTGGCGCGTAGCTCTTTATTAATGATTACTTTAATTAATATACTGAACATTTTGCAGCCAAGCATGGTGAAATCTGGCAGCTGGTTACGTCCATGGAAGATCACAAGTCAGAAATTGAAGATTGGGACTTAGGCGCTGGCTTGTACATTTCATTCTATTCATTAAGAATTTCTTTTGGGGAAGACAAGATTTCTGTCGATGAACTGGTATGCCAACCATTTGCAAAAGCTACACATGTTAATGAGACTTTTTTTTTGGGGATGGAGGGCGTATATAAATTTGTAATGAGGTTTTTTCACTCAAAGAATCAGTTCACAAACTTTTGTTAAACAATCAAACAGAATTATGAACATTTGTGTGAGGTGAAAAGGGTAAGAAATGGGATTATGTTTTGTGCTCTGAGGTGGGACTAATAAGCATAATGATAATTGCAGGACACACTCGAGAAAAAAAATGATGCTTGTACTGATCTCATTATTAGTCAATTGAAGAAAAAAATGATGCTGCAGACAGAAGGCGACTCCACGGCGGCTTGACTCTCCGGTCGGCAGCGCTATACCCCACGCAGAGGCGCTCCACCGGACGGTAACAGTGCTACACCAGATGCGTCGGGCAGCGGCGGCGCTCCACCATACTCAGGCGGTGCTCCACTCGGGCTGAAGGTTCTCGGGCTTTGCGGCTCTCCAACCGGTGTTCAAGCAGCGTTTTTTACGGCGCCGGCACTGCTTAAATACACCGGCGAATCTGCTTCTGAATAGGCCATCAGCCTCATACAACAGAATAGGCCTCGATCTTTCCAGATCCGAGTTAACTATATCCCTATTTTGTCTCAAAATCCTGCGATAAAGTGTTAGTCCTTAGGTTTTCCAAGTCTACCCGATCTCGAGTCAGCCAACTCAGATCGTGTAACGGCGAACTCGGACTCAACTAAGGATTGAGTCAACTCATCTCAGGGACGAGTCAACAGCGGGTCGACTAATCAAAACGACTCAACTCGGGTCAACTTGTATTGGGTATTTTCCTGGACATGAGGGGCAACAGGGGGGTACTTCTCCATTTTTATTTTATTTTTCTACTTTTAATTTAATCTTTTCAGGTGGGAGACTTTTAATTAATTTATATTTTATTTTATTTTATTTTTCTAAATGGGCCAGAACTTACATGGGATTTTGTTTTGGGTATTAAATAAGATTTTACTCTGCCAATGCTTGTTTTTGCTGACAGGCTGAGTCGGTAGAATTTGATTAGTTTCAGATCTGAAATCCAAAAAGACAAAAGGAGAAATTCAAGTCAAAATCGTTTTAAACAACGGACTTTTGGCTATCTGTGGAGGATTTATATCAGATTTGTAGGTTTCGGTCCGGTAGGGCGTTTAGATCAATTATATTGTTCACACAATTTATTGGGTATTTACAGTCTTTTGGAGCCAAGTTGGAGTGATTTCTAGGTATTATAAGTGATTTTATACGTTGGCGGGAATTATTTTTGGCAATTAACACGACTGGTTTCAATATCCTAGTTTAGGAAAATGATTTGACGGATTAAATGGAGATGGACCAGATGTTTAAGTTGGGGATCTTCAATGACGTCGTTTTGATTGTCGTAGATATTTGATTGGAAGTGGACAAAAAACTTAGCGTGCGTATTTTTTGATACTTCACTATTTTGATTTCTGATGGAAGTCTCGGGTTGATATTATTGTGGCTACAGTATGACAATAGAGTGTAAAAGACTTATTCTTAGAGCCCACTTCTCAATGCCACATAAACTCTTCGTTCTAGTATTGCAATATTGATTAGGGTTTATGTGTAAACTTGCGGGCACCACTTTTGATGTAAGCCTTCGGGCTCTACTTTGATGTAAACCTACGGGCACCACTATGTACGCCAATTTTGGCAATAACTGATTTTTAATAGAAAAGTGTCGGAAATCCTATAAAACAGATTATTTATTTAAAAAAATATTGAACAACTCTATGGCAGTGTGGGGGAACAGATTTCCTCTTGATACGAGGTACTACTGTATTCCTCGCAACTTCATTATTACTTGTCTTTTCGTATAAGCTGAGTGCTGTCATAGTCATAGGGCCTAGAGGTTACATATTTATCATTCTTCCCGGCTGATAGAAAGGCAATAGGCAAGTGCAATGGTAGAGATCTTTTGGGTTCTCTTACTAATATTTTATATTATTTTTTTTAATCTCTCTTTTTCTTCTATCCTTAATAGTCATTCTATTTTTTTTCACAGTGGTAAGAGTCCACTCAACACTATTCATTGACTCCACTTAATTTTCTCTATCATACTCATTAATTTCACCATTAATATTTAATATATATTAATTTGTCCACCCAAAATAAGTTGAATGTCAAATTTAAGAATACATTATAATATTTAAATTGAATTTCGTTTTTTGAAAATTGTGAAATAATTATTTTTGGTTCTTTTTATAATTCACATGTCGTTGTAGAAAAATAATTAAATTTCGTTTTTAGTTCCAAGAATATATTTTGTTAAACAAAAAGTTTAAAATAAATATAATAAGAGATTTTAGGAAAAAAAATACAGATTTTTTTTACAAATTTTGCATATTTTAAAATTAATTTTTCATATTTTAAAATTACAGATTTTTGGGAAAAAAATAAAATCCCTCCTGGCCATGTGCAGTGGAGATTTTTTTTTCTTCAAATCCCTCCTGACCGTGTCAGTGGTTTTGGCCTCTTGGCCTAACTCTTGCTTAGAGCCTCCTGAGGGTCTCTTAATATTAAGAATCCCTCATTGCCCATGGCCTAAGCCTTTTATTTTTTTTAAAGGGATATAAACCAATAAAATCTTATATAATTGCAAAAGTGTCAATATAACTCTCAATTATTTTAAAATGAAAAATATTTAACTATTTAATGAAAGTGTCAACATAATCCTCAGGTGACACTTCCAGCGTTGACCTTGACATCCTGACCGCTGACCACACTTTAAATGATAAAAATGCTCCTCGGGCCAAAAGATGAATTTGTGTGGACAACTATATCCTTACCCACTGTCGCACTCTACCGCCACTCCTGATCGATTTGAAAACCACAGCCGATTCACCACACCACCACCGTTAGAAACCTCACCCCGCCCGATTCACCATACCACTATCACACTTCACCACTGCACCACCGCACCAGTTTTTCTACTTTGCACCACTATCATCGATGACTAGATTCTACTGAGCTTGAGCGCCACCGCTCTACTCCAACTGAATGACGTCGCACTAGGAGTGGAGAAGGTGTCTCTGCCACCTCCGATGCCGCCTTCGAGAAAAGAAGGTGCATCTGCCACCTCCGATGCTGCAAACGGCATCACGGCTTGCGGCCGTAGTACGCCGGAGTTAGATTGGTGAAGAGAAGAATAAGAAGAAGAAGAAGAGAAGCTAGCCCAAGTGCTGTCGTTTTAGAAGAAGAATAAGAGATGCGGAAGAAGAAGAAGATTAGGGTTTAGAGGACATAATAGTCACTTCACTCTTTTTTACTTTTATTTTATTTTTCATAAGGGTAAAAAGTTAATTCACCAAAGTCCGGCCAAAATTTTCTCGAATGGTTAGTTTTGAACTCTCAATGATTATCTAGGACTATATTGACACTTTCAAATACTAGAGGGTTACACAGTCACTTATGTAGGGCTATAATTTATAAATGCACAATTTTTATATATGAAATTGTTATCCAGCCTTTTCTTTTCTGTATCAATATGTTATCATACATATAGTATAAAGTGGAGTGAGTCTCCCAAATAACTTACACAAAATATAGTTAAGTTCAAGGTTCAAAAATGTGGTGATAATGCCTCATTTAGGATGGGCCTGAGTGCCTAGCCTAGCTGGACCAAATCCCTCTTATTTACACCAAAAGTAATATCCATTGGGTAATAACCATTGGGCCGGCCCAGAGAAGAGTTTAATACTTACATCACAAGCAAACAAAAGAGGTATCCCATCTACTATCATATATAAAGGAGAAAGGTAATATTGTATACTCATCTATTCATTATTAATTCTAAACATACTTTCTGAATTGATCGACGAAGACTCTTCCCCACGCACAATTCCAGGGGCTTTTCCATCCATATTTTGGCTAAAGGAGCGGTGGATACAACGGCGACGGTTTGGGGCGCATCAAGTTGGCACGCCCAGTGGGACCGTTTGTCAGATCTACAAATTCAGTTGTTCATGTCCGCTTTCACAGCAAGCGTAGAAGAGAAGGAGTCAAAGGTAGAACCCTAGATGCCAGTGAAGAAGGACAGTCTCCTTATCGGGGAAGAAAAGAGGGGGGGTAAGAAAATGTAGTCCGACCCCCCAGTCCCTTCTAATAGACATCTAGTGGCAATGATCAGATCCCAACGACAACAATCCCAAAGGGGTCTCGGATTGAGGTTGCTATGCCCTCTAAGCGAATGGAGGTTAGTGCTGAGCCTTGGGCAGAAGGTTTAAGATTTCTTGCCTCGGAAAGCTAGGCGTACTAGCCCACAATTCACAGAGACTTTGGAAGATTCGCAAGTGGGAGCAGCTGCAGGCGCTACTCGAACAACTCAAAGCACAAATAGTGTACCTCTATTGTCCCAGCAAGATCTAGCTCAAACCTTTCGATCTGCTGGTTATTAGGTGGACCCCCCAATGCTCTACCAGAGAATGATCCAGCAACAAGTGACGCCCTAACTCTCGATTGCCCTAACCGTGCAACCGAGATTCCAGCTACTAACCACCCCGAGGGTATTCTACCCAACGAATATGGAAATGGGTGCCCGAGATTGGCCTCAACCAACGTTTCCCAGGTTGGGTTATACGCTAGCATATTCGATGCCTATCTTAAACCCTCGTATGCCGAATCATGCGATTTCACACCCCGCGGCCTGGCCAATGGGGCGCTACCTAGGTTACGAAATCTAAATGCATCTGTGGCCTCGACCTGAGATCCACCCATATGACCCTTATCACCAAGAGCAGCATCAACTGTATCACAGCTCTGCCATGGGAGAACCCTGGACTGGATATAAGACTTCGAACCCCCCAGTACAGATCTCCAACATGGATGGTTCTTTTCTGTCAAGCCATTATGGAGATCCATGAATGGGAGGTGAATCCACTGACGCCTTGGAAAAGGGAGCTGGATAGGTTGATTGGGTCTATGGTCCAAGTTGTGGCTTCCCCTTTCAGTTCGATGATCATGGTGACTCGGTGGCCCAGCAATGTAAAACCACCCGAGAGGCTCCCTACATACAGTAGAGACACGGACCCCTGCAAGTTCATACAGAACTTCCCTAGTCTGATGAATTCAAGGGACTTCAATGAACAACTGATGTGTAAGCTGGTTGGGACCTTTGAGGGAAAACTCAAGAGTGGTTCAATAAACTAGGAAAGGGGTCGCTGCATTCCTATAGAGACTTTGGAAGGGACCTTCCAAGCCAATTCTTCCAAAAGAAGAGATTTACTGAAACCTTGATCAAACTTTACCAAAGAAAGTAGCGGTCTGGTGAGTCGGCAGAAGCATTTTACCATTGATATGTAGATGAGAGCCTCAGTGTAATTAATCGTACCAAGGATGGGGGTAATAATTGGCTACATGAACGGAATGTTTAACCTCAACCTGTATAAAAAGCTCGTCTCAAAGACACCAGAAACCCTGCAGCAGCTGCAAGAAATTGTGGAATAATACTAAAAAATTGAGGAGTCTACGAAACGGAAAAGAGAGGGGGATAGGTAGGGTGAAAAGAGTTCTAAGGCCTCAGAGTCAAAATCAAAGAGGTCGGAGACCTTAAACAGGGGCTTCGAAATATACATTCCCCTAACCAAGTCACAAACGAAAATACACTCTATCCACAAGGGGTTATTTCGGGCTCCCCTTCCTGACCAGGAATTTTCCAGAAAAATGTATTCTCCTAAGTTCCGCGATCATCACAAAGAGCGTGAGCATGATACAAATGAGTGTATCCATCTAAAAGTGGAAATTGAACAATGTACAAAGAGGGTTTACTTCCGGACTGCGTTGAAAGACCAAATGGAGGAGGATCCTTGAAAGGAAAATAATGTCATCGCAACTGGAAACCCTACAAAAAGGGACCCGATCGAGGTGTTCGAGACCAGCAAGGAAACAATGGGGATCGAGC
>JAUOBV010508116.1:0-10015 GCA_032360425.1 Rubia occidens | reverse complement strand
ATCGGAGTGTTTACCCCCCGGACACCGGGGGCATTGTCTTGCAGATCGGACGCGATTCAAGGGATCACGAAGAGAGGCTTCATACGGTGGAAACATATTCATCAACATATATTTTCAAAGTATTAAATTTTCACAACTCTTAATTATCTTTAATGAAAGATATTAAGGATCAAACATTTTTCAAACCAACTTTTAAAAGTCAAAAGATGAATCTTGAAATGAGACGGAGGGAGTAGCTAGTTTAATCAAATAATTTGAAAATAGTAACATTTTATTTAAGAGATGATACGATAAGTGATGAAAAAAAAAATTTTAAACATATACTATAGATAGATGTATAAGTAATTATGAAAATTAAAATTAAAAATTTAATCCAAAATTAATTTCATTAATATATTTTTTTGGTGGAGGAACTAATTTTTCAACTATGCAAAATGTCTAGTATCAATTCTATTTATAAAAATAAATCTAGTTTTCGTTATAATTAAACAAAAAAAAATCAATGGTTGAAGGTAGAACTAATATAAATAAATGGATGATAATTATTATGTGATTTTTTAAGAGATGCTTCCAACACTAACTCATGGGAATATGAAAAGTTGACACAGGAGAAGAAAAAGATATTATCCCTTACATTTTCAAAGTAAGGAAACTTTAATACTCCTCATGTTTTAGTATGTTTGGCACACTTATTATTTTTATATGTTTTAAAAAATTGTCACATTTCCTTTAATGGCAAAAAGTACATCATTCTCAACCACGTATTAAATTTTTTACTCTCTTCATTTAATTCTCCCCGCACATTTTGCCTTACCAAAAAAATCTAAACTTATCGTGGCAAATATAGTGAAACGGATGGAGTACATCTGATGGAGGAAAGGATTTACCATGCAGCTTAAAATGTTTCAGATTCTTAATCCGGCATTTTATAGTGTACAGTGCAATTAGCTGAATTAAATATAGAAATATTTTTTTCGGATTGTTTTAAAAATGTTGGATGTGCGTAATGTGTAATAGCTGAATTAAATATAGAAATAATTTGTTTGGATTTTTAGAAAAACTGATGTGCCAGGCTTTTTTTGATAAATTTTTCATAGTACGAGGGTTTATAAGGTTCCCATACCTTTTCTATTAAACTCAATATTGCACATTGCGCGGTTACAACATATGATATGGGATAAACTCACTTACATTGAGACACTGTCTGAATATTAAAATTCTAATCTAAAGACTCAGTGGATAAAAGAGAGAAACAATGCACAAATGCTCTAGTCGATATTACAATATGAAACGAGGGCCAATGTGGCGATGAGAAGGGCAATCAAGGATAAGCGGCTTCCACTTTATAGTCATAGTTTAGCCACAATAGAATCGACCCAAGACTACTATCAAAACCAATCACAATGAAGTATCAAATGAAATGCACACATAAAATTTCATCCACACTTCTGATCAAACATCCGACGCAATCAAAACAAAATAAATGAATCTCCCCAACTAAAGATCTGGTATGTCTCCATTTAACCTGTAAAGACCGTTCCCTTAACTAGGAAACAAAAATCAGTTATTTTAATGGACAAATTTTTTATTTTAAATTTTTTATTCTAATTTACAGTTTAAACCTTGATTTTCCTATAACTTATGAAAAGAGCGTCTTTCAAAAAAATACCTCTTATATCATAGTGAATCAAATTCAATTAAATGAAAAATAACGGATGCATATCAATCATATGATAATACAAGTTTATAAATTAGACCAATCGCACAAATATGCAATTTATTAAAAGGGTGAGACGAGCAACATTAAAACACAACTTAATAAAAATACTTCAACATTTCAGTTTCCATCAAACACATAAAAGAGAAACTCATGCTAAAATGCAACAAACCACATTTGCATTTTTAGCCTATTTCAATCATTTTATTACGACATCTCAACTAAAATAAAATTATTTGCCCTTTCCCTGACCCTTCTGACTTGCATGCAGATCAGAGAAGTAGCCTTTAGCATTGCTTTCAAAAGCAGCCCTGTTTATCTCAGCCCCTCCGCCGCCGGGGGCTTTCATCACGCCGCCACCGCCACCGGTGTTTGTCCCTTTGCTAGCGGCGCCGCCACCGGACTTGTTGCTTCCTTTGCTGTCCATTTCGGTGAGAAAGATGTGGAGTTGAAAATTAACCAGAGATGCTGCCCTTGTTATATAAGCTGATTTGAGGCTGGAAAATTCAAAGATAAATTAATTAGTGATCCTTACCAACGTAATTTATTATAGTAGTCCGTCCATTTCAGTTAAATCTGCACAGAATATTTATTTCCCATTTAAAATAGTTGAACTTTGACCACATATTTGAATACATATATGAAAAATAATTTTATCGTACGCGGATTTAGAAAATAAATTCAGTAGGAGCACACTAATAATAGTTAATAGAATATTAAAAAAATAAAATAAAAATAAAATATATCAATGAAACTTAAATCTCACTATAAATAATAAAATATTACAATATTTAATTTATTTATTTAATAGTTTGATAGTATTTAATAACTCTTTCTTCAATAGTTTAATAAAACATGTTTTTTTCTTATTAATGCAACAAGACAATCACGGATTGAACCAAGAACATTTCATTCCATTGCACATGATTAGTACATTATTAAGTAGTATATAATGTAAAGTTCCCCTACCTATTATTTTCTTGAAAATTATGTCGAAATAAATTGATTTAAACAGGGAGGATGCAAATGAACTCTTAAAACAAGTAATCATTTGTGTATTTTGTACATTTAATAAACCTTTTAAAATTCTTGCGGAAAATTTATCTATATACTAAGAACACATGTACAATTATTTTTTAAAAATTAATTGAAAAATAGGACTACCTATCATTAAGGGTTGGGATCTAAGGTGGGGGCACGTGCTCTCACCTTAGATCCGCCAGTGATTGTCTGAGATATGGTTAGATTCATTATAACATTTAATTTTAAAATATTAAATTTTTATGTACTGTTATTGTCCGTAACTATTATTGTCCGTAACTACACATATTTACAATCAACATATTTATTAGAGATTGAATTTTTTAAATACAAATTTAACCGGAACGGAGAGAATCATTAATTTAATTAGGTGGACTAGAGAATCTGGTGCGTGAATAAATGAGAATAAAGAGTGCATGGATCGATGAGTGAGACCGTTGACTGTAGTTGTTCCAATGCGACTTAAATGACTGCATTTTGAACGATCCAGTCCAATCGGATCATTCTTCCTCATATATACTAGTAAAATGGAGTAAGAGTTCTAGCACTCCTTCAATTCCAACCAAATTTGCACACAATTTTTTTCACGATCTCCGACAAATATATTTGACTGTAAATATATGGACAATAATAATGTATAAAAAATTAATATTTAAAAATTAAATGTAACAATGAATATAACTATATCTCCTATGATAAAATTATTGCTCACACACACACATATATATAGATAAATATGTGGTCAAAGTTTAACAAGTTTAACTGGAAAAAATTCTATGCAGATTTAACTGTGAATTAATGTTTTAAACATTTTAGTGTTAAAAACACATCCATTTGAAAGTGACAACATCCAAAAAATGTATAATATAGTAATATGGACTTTTAGTGTTAAAAACAAATGCATAATATAGTAATATGGACTTTTAGTGTTAAAAACACATCCTTTTGAAAGTGAGAACATCCAACAAATGCAAGAGTGGACGAGTGCGCCTCCTATCAGACGGGTTGTTCATAAATTTATGGACAGATTATTTATTTTTTACCTTTTATACTATATTGACTAAATTACATATTTTCTTTGTCTCAACATAAGTTGCACACTTACTATTTGACAGTTAATACTGCCAAACTTTGACAACATATTTGAATAGATATATAAATAATAATATTATCATATGTGATAATGTTGGATTAATCGTAATAAGTAGTTTCTAAATTTTTATTTTTATTTTCCGTTATTATACATAATTAAATATATTAACGATCAAACATATTTTTTTAAGATCGTGAAAAATATTCTGTGCAACTTATACTGGGATGTAAGGAGTATTAAAATTTAAAAACATTTTTATATTATATTTTCACATTCAAATGCATATTATTATTCATTTTAACTTTTAAAATACAATATTAAATTTTATTAAAAAAATTACAACATTTAGTGTAAAATCCACCGTAGACCATCCATGTCATCCATAAACTTATAGAAGTGTCGGAGACTATCTTAGGAATCACAAATACTTAAATAGCATTAAGTTCAAAAAAAAAACATCACCAAAAACACAAATATTCCCCCTCTCCTGATTTTCTAACAGTGGCTCTGTTTGACCACAAAAATTTCTAAGGCATATTTGACTATCAATAACTTTAGTTGCATACAATACTGCACGTCATGTGTGGTGTCTTTGAATTTTCCGCAACATGTAATTTCTAAAAAGTAAAATTTTATAGTCTGTTATTGTATGAAATTAAGTAATCGGTGGTCAAACATGCCTTACTTTAAAAGAACATGGCATAAGAGGAGACTTTGATATTTATAGTTGTATATTTATATTATTTTAGTTTAATTCTGTTCGAATTAGATCAGATCAGATCAACTTTAAAGAACATGGCATAAGAGGAGGAGAGAAATGGAGAATTGGAAAGGTTTTAAAAACGAATTTGACTTAAATTTGGGAAATTGGAAAGGATTGACTTAACTTGTATGGAGAATTGAAAGGTTTTAAAAACGAATTGACTTAACTTTGGAAAATTGGAAAGGATTGAATTAACTTGCATGGAGAATTTAAAGGTTTTAAAAACGAATTGACTTAACTTTGGAAAATTGGAAATTATGTAAAATTGAAATTGGAAAAGATTATCAGTGATGGATGTTTGTACTAGAACAAAATTTTGGGAAACACCGTCTTTCCATAAAACTTTGAAAAGATGGAGTTTAATTACAATAATAAAAGGTAAAAGGTTTTAGTTGGAATATTAAAATTTTATTATGCAACATGTAGTAGTTATAAAGTTTATAATCCGATTCATGCAACCCAAAAAATTTATCTTCATTTCTTCCAATTTACACTTTAAACATTGGTTTTTCCATGACTTATGAAAATACCTATTTCAAGAGACGGGCTCTTGTACTAAATGCCATTTAATCGTTAATATTGCACTAATAACATTCAAAGTTCGAAATTAAGTTAAGAATGACGTACCGGTAACTTTTCCTTCTCCTAAAATACATAAATGTTCATTTTTAATAATATTATTTTAAACTGCAATTTAACTATTAATTTAGCAAAAACTTTCTTACTTTGATCCTAAAATTGAATTGATATATAATTCAAAACGCAATCATTTGAGCTTAATTATACTCCCTCCGGAAACTACATTATTAAAACTAGCAGCCGATTTTTTCCTGCTCTCTCTTTAACGATTAATCTACTGTTCATGTTCCTCCCTAAAACTCACATCTGCAAACTTTACATATGCCGATAACGGCTAGTTACCTCCCCAATACCTGGCCAAACCAGTTCCTCTACTCCACCAGAATGGCGACTCCACCGATTGGTGTGAACCCGCCCTCCTATCTACAATCGCTACTGTCTACCAACATCAATCGAAACCAACCTCAGCCATGCAACGGAAACCTAGATCTACACCCTCTCTACAATTTCAAGGGTGAAACAGCTTGCCTCTTTCCCCAATCGGAAATTGAAGCCATAGCCCGCCCCTTCAATCATGCTCTGATCGGTAAGTTCACACGAGGAAGGCCCACTTTGGAGGTGGTAAGGAAAGAAATGGGGACAATTGGTTTCAGAGGTCCCTTTCAAGTCACCGGCATGGACGCTAGGCATGTTCGCCTCACTTTCGACTGTCCAGATGACAGGCAAAGATGTTGGAGCCGGCCATCTTGGACTATCGGCAACCGCACAATGAAGATACTGAAATGGTCAGTTGACTTTGACCTGGAAGAGGAGCCCCATTTCGCTCCGGTCTGGTTAAATATGGAGTATCCACCGACTCATTTCTTCCATCCGGAGGCGCTAAGAGGTATTGGTAATGCTTTGGGAAATTTCATTCAAGCTGATGCTCCCACCAAAAATGTGACCAGACCCTCCAATATCTGGTTATGCGTCGAATTCGATCTCAGACAGCCAATGCCTAACAGAATACGATTGGGTTCCATAGCCAAGAATAAATGGTATAACATCTCCTACGAATCAAGGCCGGTGTACTGTGCATCATGTCGAAAGATTGGTCACACCAAGGAAGTCTGTAGAAGGAACTTACAATCTAATGACAGAAGTATTCCTAAGTCTCACCAGGCACAATCCACAGATCTATCAGCCTGTCAGGAATTTCACCCCGTTCCTTCATCCTACTCTCCCATGACTGCTCCAGAGACAAATGAAGTCCCAATTTCAACACAAGTGGTGACCTCTCCCCAAAGGTCTCTTACGAAAGGCAATAATCAAGCTCCTAAATGGTCCACAAAGGCTGGTACATGGCAGAAGAAAATGGAGCATGTCAGCCCTTCCAATCAGGCCTTTCTCCAGCAGATAAGGATTATGAGGCTGCACAATACCTCTCCAGCAAAGTGCTTCATCAATCACCTATCATAATCTTTCCACAAGAGGAACAACAGCCTTCACTCCCAGCCATCTCGGTCTCCAATCAGGCTTCACAGCCCAGCATTTCTCTCGAAGAAGCCGATCTAATTTCAAACATCAAAGACTCTTCTCTAGTCATCTACTATAAAGATGACCTTCTCAATAATTCACCCCCTCTTTCAAATAATATTAGTCCCAATGTTTTGGCTATAATTCCTTATGAACAGCCTTTACGTACTAATAACAACTTTGCTTTGCTGCAGGCCTTGTCAGACTCAAATGGCCAGGACTCAGGTCTTCAATATCAGGATGATCTGGTATCACAAGAGGATGATCTCTCTCCAAACTCCTCTATGGAAAATGGATACAGTTCCCCATCATCCAGTGGAAACTCTCCGAGATACAAAATGGCTGACCCCAATATCTCAGGTAACTGTGTATCTGGTTATTCAAATAATCTTGATATTACCCCTACTCAGAATGTATCATCTGATCAAGATAAATACAGAGGTAAGAAGGTGACAAATTTTTTCTCTGGTTTAAACATGATCTTAAGATCATCTAATAGGCAAAAATCAAAAAATTTTAAATGATTAAACACAACATAATTGCTAATTGTTTAATTTGGAACAGTAGGGGATATAATAAATCTATTCCTAGAATTAAGTCCCTAATCATTAGGCATAATTTATCCATGGTATGTTTGTTGGAACCAATGCACAATAATGATGATATTACCATTCTTGCTAAGAAGTTAGAACTGGACAATTTCTTTGCTGCAAACAATAAGAGAATATGGATATTGTGGAGAAATACCATGAACATGACTTTCCATGCCCAATTCACACAATGCTTAGCCATAAAGGTTCAGGATAAAAATGATCTTAATCCATGGTTGGCGGTTTTTGTTTATGCAAAGACTAATAGAGAGCTTCGGAAAACTCTATGGCAGGACTTGAAATCTTTACCACAGTCACCTAAATTGATAATAGGTGATTTTAATGTTATCACTACACTGTCAGAATATAAAGGGGCTAATACTCCTAACCGAAGTAGTATAGCTGATTTTAACGCCCTAATAGATTCACTTAGGTTGATCCATATTAACACGGTTGGCCCTTTATTCACTTGGACAAATAACAGAAAGGATGGTAGAGTTTATAAAAGGCTTGATAGGGGGCTATGCTGTATTAATTGGAGCCAAATGTTCCCAAATTCATCAATTCAGGTTCTAAATAGGGTATTATCAGATCATGCTCCGTTAATGTTATCAATTCAATCATCAGAGATATCAATCCCTAGACCATTCAGGTTTCAACTAATGTGGTTAAATAGGGAGAGAGAACTTAGAGACCTTATTAGACAAAACTGGAACATTACATGTCCATTTACTGGAATGCAGGCTTTTAGTTTCAAATTAAAGAGACTAAAATCAGCTCTAAAAGTTTGGAATAGAGTCATTTTTGGTGATATTCATGTAAATATAACAAAGGCTGAGGAAAAAGTAGCAGCAGCTGAAAAGGAACTATTAATGGCACATAATGAACAGAATCTGATCTACCTTAACAGATATAAGGCAGAATTGATTAGAGCACTGAAGGAGGAATCCATTTTTTGGCAACAAAGGTCTAAGGTTAAATGGCTAAAACTAGGTGATTGTAATACTAAGTTCTTTCACATGGCTAATAAAGAAAAAACATGTAAAACTCAGATTACAAAAGTTAAAAAACAAGATGGAACTTGGGCTACAGACCAACATGATATTGCAGCCGAAGGAGTAGATTTCTTTAAGACATTGCTCACTCAAAATTCACATGATACTTCAGGGAGATTTCTAAAAGCTTTCCTACAATCCATACCTAAACTAATAAGTGAAGATCTTAACACTGCCTTGATGCAACCTGCTAATTTGGAAGAAATCAAGCAGGTTGTGTTTGAATCTAATCAGGATTCTGCTCCGGGTCCCGATGGATTCCCAGCAATTTTTTTACAGATTACCTCAATCAATAGCTTCTACATGGATTACACTAATCCCAAAAAAAATGCACACAAACCTTTCAGATTTCAGGCCAATCAGTTTATCCAATTTTATTAACAAGGTTTTCTCCAAATTACTCATGGATAGACTGAAACCAGTTATGAATCTTATAATTTCTCAGGAACAATCTGCTTTTATTAAGAACAGGGACATCTCGGACAATGTAATTCAAATGCAGCAATGCTTCAGGTTTTTAAATAAAAAATGCAGAAACCATAACCTAATTCTCAAGTTAGACATGCACAAAGCTTTTGATATGGTCTCTTGGGGATTCCTTAACTCTATCCTGTTACAATTTGGTTTTTGTGGCTCATTTGTGAAGTTAATTCTTTCAAACATCAGTGCTGCTACCTTCTCAGTGCTTTTTAATGGCTCCCCTCATGGTTTTTTTAAGGCATCAAGGGGTATTAAACAAGGAGATCCACTGTCTCCTTTTTTATATAATGTCATCACAGAAGCTTTCTCTAGATCTTTAATTAGATACTTTGAGGCAGGCAGATTGGAGTATTTCTTTGCTGCAAAAGATGCTATAAATGTAACTCATTTGATGTATGCTGATGATACAACAATTTTCCTTAGAGGTGGTATTAGAAATCTGAAATCCATTAGAAAATTCTTGGATGCATACCAATCAGTCTCTGGTCAGCTTATAAACTATCATAAAAGTGAATATCATCTGTCTAATAAAGCCTCTCCAATTCAACATAGGCATGTTAGGTCTATTTTAGGAATGAAAATGGGAGGAGAGTGCTTTAAATATTTAGGGGTCCCCATTTTCAGAGGTAAAAACAAATTTTCTAATTATAGGGAACTAATGGAATCCATTGATAAGAAACTAATGAACTGGAAAAACAAGTGGCTGACTCAAGCAGGTAGATTAGTTCTAATAAAATCATGCCTAATGTCTCTACCTGTTCATATCTTATCCACAACTAAACCCCCCAAATCGGTAATTAAACACATTGAGAAAAAAAGCTTCAGCCTTCTTCTGGGGATGCAGTGACATTTTAAAAAGAAGAACATGGAGGTCTTGGCTGAAACTTTGCTATCCTTATGAGGAGAATGGCCTAGGTCTGAGATCCCTTAGTCAATTTGTTAATGCTTTCTCTTGTAAGCTTTGGTGGAAAATGCAAGAAAATAACAGGATATGGACTAGATTTATGTGGTCGTTACCAGTCTCTTCCAAAAACTGCCCTTTATGGATAAGGATATGTGATGTAATCGAGTTTTGCAACTCTCAATCTGTACTTATCCCAGGGAAAGGAACATGTAGTTTTTGGAATGGGAATTGGAGTGGTGTTGGTGCTCTATACTATCATTGGCCAATTATTAATATTC
>JAUOBV010508005.1:0-10015 GCA_032360425.1 Rubia occidens | reverse complement strand
CTGATTTGGCCATTTTCTATTTTAGTTGATGTGTGGTTAATCATTACTCATATTGCCAATTTTGGTTTTGCATTTCAGTCGGCTTTGAATGATAGCTGACAATTTTCCAAAATGCCACCATGCAATGACAATGGAGCATGATAAATAATATTATATTATATTTCCAACCTAGAACTAAAATATATTTATTTTACTTTATTGATAAATAATATATATATATATAATCGTAGGTAAGGCGGCAATGTCCATATATAAGCTTTTTTTTAAAAAGAAATACCACCTGTTATGGTGGGGGTTTGGCGGACCCCTACCTGTTTATTAGATTAAAAAATAGTTGTACAAAAAGAGGGAGACGTAATACCTTACCTCTGAGTAGAAATAATCTGAGGATCCAAATTACATCAACCTTACCAGTTTTAGTGGATCTCAGAAAGAACAATGAAAGCAGCATACAGAAATGGATGTAGTATTGATACATTGTGTTTAAGAAAGGTAGTCTCAAAGATAAGATCTAACATAAGGAACAGAAGATGCGTTGAGTATAATCTTTCCTCGAATGTCCTTGGGCAAATCTGCAAAAAAGAACTGATAATCTTTCCTTATCATTTCTAGTATAATCTTTCCTTGAACAGAACCCGAAAAGTTAACTCTTCGCTAAAACTAACATTTCAAATAAACGTAACTTTTTTTGCAGACCATGTGTTCGAATGATTCCTTTTTGGAAAGGAGTTATGTATCATTCTATACAATTACGTACTTTTTACCTATGGATTTCAAAAACATTACCGGAACTCAAAAACTCAACCGTTCGATAAAATTGAATGATTAAATAGGGGTAACTTGGTGTGCAGAACATATTTTCAAAAACTTCCATTTTAAAAAGCTATAATATTTCATTCTGTACACTTATGTATTTTTTATCTATGAATTTTGTAAACTTTACCAAAACACAAAATGTCAATCAAACCCGAAAAGTTAATCCTTCGATAAACTGACGGTTCAAATAGACATAACTTTGTGTTCAAAACCTATGTTTGAAAGATTCCATTTTAGAGACCTGTTATATTTCCATCTCTGAAATTAAGTACATTTTATCTATGCGTTTTGGAAACTTTACCGGAACCCTGAAAGTCAATCGAACCTGAATAGTAAACTCTTCGGAAAAACTAACAGTTCATATAAATGTAACTTTGTGTGCAAAACATATTTTTCGAATGATTCTATTTTAGATTGCAGTTATCATGCTATACAATTTCATACCTTTTTATTCATGAATTTTAGAAACTTTACCGGAACTAGAAAGCTCAACCGTTTGATTAAATTGAAAGTTCAAATAGACGTAACTTGGTGTGCAGAACATATTTTGAAACAATTCCCACATAAAAACTAAAATATTTCATCCTCTACAATTATGTATTTTTATCTATTCATTTTCTAAACTTTACCGGAACAGAAAATGTGAACGGAACCCAAAATCTCAACCCCTGGATAAAACTTAAATTTCCAATAGACGTAACTTGGTGTGTAGAACGTTTGTAGATTGATTTATTTTTAGAAACTAATTATATTTCATGCTCTACAATTACGTATTTGTTACCTAAGAGTTTTAGAAACTCTATATGTACCTATAAACTTAACCTTTTCCTAAAACTGACATGTCAAATAGACGTAAGTGGGTGTTCAAAAATTATTTTTGAATGATTATTTTTAGAAACTCGTTGCATTTCATTCTCTACAATTATGTGCATTTTATCATTGCATTTTGGAAACTTTTCCAGAACCCAAAAAGTCAACCGAACCCGAAAAGTTAACTCTTCAAAAAAACTAACATTTCAAATAAATGTAACTTTTTGTGCAGACTATGTGTTCGAATGATTCATTTCTGGAAAGAAGTTATGTATCATGCTATACAAATACTTACTTTTTACCCATAGATTTTAAAAACTTTATCGTAACTCAAAAACTCAACCGTTCGATAAAATTGAATGTTTAAATAGGGGTAACATGGTGTCCAGAACATATTTTCGAAAAATTCCATTTTAGAAAGCTATAAAATTTCATTCTGTACACTTATTTATTTTTTATCTATGAATTTTGTAAACTTTACCAAAACACAAAATGTCAATTGAACATGAAAAGTTAATCCTTCGATGACGGTTCAAATAGACGTAACTTTGTGTTCAAAACCTATGTTTGAAGGATTCCTTTTTAGAGACCTGTTATATTTCCATCTCTGAAATTAAGTACATTTTATCTATGCATTTTGGAAACTTTACCGGAACCCTGAAAATCAATCGAACATGAATAGTAAACTCTTCGGAAAAACTAACAGTTCATATAAACATAACTTTGTGTGCAAAACATATTTTCGAATGATTCTATTTTAATGGTAGTTATATTTCATGCTAAACAATTTCATACCATTTTATTCATGAATTTTAGAAACTTTACCGGAACCAGAAAGCTCAACCATTTGATTAAATTGAAAGTTCAAATAGACGTAACTTGGTGTGCAGAACATATTTTCGAACAATTCCCATATAAAACCTAAAATATTTCATGCTCTACAATTATGTATCCTTATCTATGCATTTTCTAAACTTTACCGGAACAGAAAATGTGAACAGAACCCAAAAAGTCAACCCTTGGATAAAACTTAAATTTCCAATAGACGTACCTTGGTGTGTAGAACGTTTGTAGATTGATACATTTTTAGAAACCAATTCTATTTCATGCTCTACATTTACGTACTTGTTACCTAAGAGTTTTAGAAACTTTACATGAACCTATAAACTTAACCTTTTCATAAAACTGACATGTCAAATAGACGTAAGTTGGTGTTCAAACATTATTTTTGAATGATTATTTTAGAAACCCGTTGTATTTCATTCTCTACAATTATGTGCATTTTATCAATGCATTTTGGAAACTTTTCCAGATCCCAAAAAGTTAACCGAACCCCAAAAGTTAACACTTCGCTAAAACTTGCATTTCAAATAAACATAACTTTTTGTGCTGACCATGTGTTCGAATGATTCCTTTCTGGAAAGAAGTTTTGTATCATGCTATAAAAATACGTACTTTCTACCTATGGATTTTAAAAACTTTATCGGAACTAAAAAACTCAACCGTTCTATAAAATTGAATGTTTAAATAGGGGTAAGTTAGTGTGCAGAACATATTTTCAAAATCTTCCATTTTAGAAAGATATAATATTTCATTCTATACACTTATAATTTTTCATCTATGAATTTTGTAAACTTTACCAAAACCCAAAATGTCAACGGAACCCGAAAAGTTAACACTTCGATAAAACTGACAGTTCAAATATACATAACTTAGTGTTCAAAACCTATGTTTGAAAGATTCCTTTTCAGAAACCTGTTATATTTCCATCTCTGAAATTAAGTACATTTTATCTGTGCATTTTGGAAACTTTACCGGAACCCTGAAAGTCAATCGAACCCGAATAGTAAACTCTTCGGTAAAACTAACATTTCATATAAACCTAACTTTGTGTGCAAAACATATTTTCGAATGATTCTTTTTTAGATGGAAGTTATATTTCATGCAATACAATTTCCTACTTTTTTATTCAGGAATTTTAAAAACTTTACCGGAATCCGAAAACTCAACCGTTTGATTAAATTGAAAGTTCAAATAGTCGTAACTTGGTGTGCAGAACATATTTTTGAAAAATTCCCATTTAAAAAGCTATAATATTTCATGCTCTACAATTATGTATTTTTATCTATGCATTTTCTAAACTTTACCGGAACAGAAAATGTGAACGGAACCCAAAAAGGAAACCCTTGGATAAAACTTAAAGTTCCAATAGACGTAACTTGGTGTGTAGAACGTTTGTAGATTGATTCATTTTTAGAAACCAATTATATTTCATGCTCTACAACTACGTACTTTTACCTAAGAGTTTTAGAAACTTTACATGAACCTATAAACTTACCTTTTCACAAAATTAACATGTCGAATAGACGTAAGTTGGTGTTCAAAAATTATTTTTGAATGATTATTTTTAGAAACCCGTAGTATTTCATTCTCTACAATTATGTGCATTTTATCAATGCATTTTGGAAACTTTCCCAGATCCCAAAAAGTCAACCGAATCTGAAAAGTTAACTCTTCGCTAAAACTAGCATTTCAAATAAACGTAACATTTTTTGCAGACCATGTGTTCGAATGATTCCTTTCTGGAAAGAAGTTATGTATCTTGCTATACAAATACGTACTTTTTACCTATGGATTTTAAAAACTTTATCGAAACTCAACCTTTCGATAAAATTGATTGTTTAAATAGGGGCAATTTGGTGTGCAGAACATATTTTCGAAAATTTCCATTTTAGAAAGTTATAATATTTCATTCTATACACTTATGTATTTTTTATCTATGAATTTTGTAAACTTTACCAAAACACAAAATGTCAACGGAACCCGAAAAGTTAACCCTTCGATAAAACTGACAGTTCAAATAGACATAACTTTGTGTTCAAAACCTATTTTTGAAAGATTCCTGTTTAGAAACCTTTTATATTTCCATCTCTGAAATCAAACAAATTTTATCTATGAATTTTGGAAACTTTACCGAAACCCAGAAAGTCAATCGAACCCGAATAATAAACTCTTTGGTAAAACTCTCTGAAATCAAGAACATTTTTTCAATGATTCTGTTTTAGATGGAAGTTATATTTCATGCTATACAATTTCATACCTTTGTATTTATGAATTTTAGAAACTTTACCGGAACCCGAAAGCTCAACCGTTTAATTAAGTTGAAATTTCAAACAGACGTAACTTGGTGTGCAGAACATATTTCCGAACAACTCCCATTTAGAAAGCTTTAATATGTCATGCTCTAAAATTATGTATTATCTATGCATTTTCTAAACTTTACCGGAACACAAAATGTGATCAGAACCAAAAGGGTTAACTCTTGGATAAAACTTAAAGCTCCAATAGACGTAATTTGGTGTGTAGAACGTTTGTAGATTGATTCATTTTTAGAAACCAATTCGTTGTCATGCTCTACAACTACGTACTTGTTACCTAAGAGTTTTAGAAACTTTACATGAACCTATAAACTTAACCTTTTGATAAAACTGACAAGT
Source organism: Rubia occidens (assembly GCA_032360425.1). Classification (NCBI taxonomy): domain Eukaryota; kingdom Viridiplantae; phylum Streptophyta; class Magnoliopsida; order Gentianales; family Rubiaceae; genus Rubia; species Rubia occidens. The sequence goes on along the minus strand of JAUOBV010508005.1, from coordinate 4,892 downwards.
CAAATAGATGTAAGTTGGTGTTCAAAAATTATTTTTAATGATTATTTTAAGAAACCCATTGTATTTCATTCTCTACAATTATGTGCATTTTATCATTGCATTTTGGAAACTTTTCCAGATCCCATAAAGTCAACCGAACCCGAAAAATTAACTCTTCGCTAAAACTAACATTTCAAATAAACGTAACTTTTTGTGCAGACCATGTGTTCGAATGATTCCTTTCTAAAAAGAAGTTATGTATCATGCTATACAAATACGTACATTTTACCTATGGATTTTAAAAACTTTATTGGAACTCAAATTCTCAACCGTTCGATAAAATTGGATGTTTAAATAGGGGTAACTTGGTGTGCAGAACATATTTTTGAAAACTTCCATGTTAGAAAGCTGTAATATTTCATTCTATAAACTTATGTATTTTTTATCTATGAATTTTTTAAACTTTACCACAAAAAAATTGTCAACGGAACCCAAAAAGTTTACCCTTCAATAAAACTGACTGTCAAATAGACGTAGGTTGGTGTTCAAAAATTATTTTTGAATGATTATTTTTAGAAATCCATTGTATTTCTAAAAATATGTGCATTTTAGAAACCCTTGGATAAAACTTAAAGTTCCAATAGACGTAACTTTGTGTGTAGAACGTCTGTAGATTGATTCATTTTTAGAAACCAATTATTTTTCATGCTCTTCAATTACGTACTTGTTACCTAAAAGTTTTAGAAACTTTACATGAACATAAAAACTTAACCTTTTGATAAAACAGACATGTCAAATAGACGTAAGTTTGTGTTCAAAAATTATTTTTGAATGATTATTTTTAGAAACATATTGTATTTCATTCTCTACAATCATGTGTATTTTATCAATTCATTTTGGAAAGTTTTCTGGATCCCAAAAAGTCAACCTAACCCGAAAAGTTAACTATTCGCTAAAACTAACATTTCACATAAACGTAACTTTTTATGCAGACCATGTGTTCGAATGATTCCTTTATGGAAAGAAGTTATGTATCATGCTATAAAAATAAGTAATATTTACCTATGGATTTTTAAAACTTTATCGAAACTCAAAAACTCAACCGTTCAATAAAATTGAATGTTTAAATATGGTGCAGAACATATTTTTGAAAACGTCCATTTTAGAAAGCTGTAATATTTCATTTTACACACTTATGTATTTTTTATCTATGAATTTTGTAAACTTTACCATAACACAAAATGTCAACGAAACCCGAAAAGTTAACCATTCGGTAAAACTGACAGTACAAATAGACGTAACTTTGTGTTCAAAACCTATTTTTGAAAGATTCCATTTTAGAACCAGTTATATTTCCATCTCTAAAATTAAGTACATTTTATCTATGCATTGTGGAAACTCTTCGCTAAAACTAACATTTCAAATAAACGTAACTTTTTGTGCAGATCATGTGTTCGAATGATTCCTTTCTTGAAAGAAGTTATGTATCATGCTATACAAATACGTACTTTTAACCTCTGGATTTTAAGAACTTTGTCGGAACACAAAAACTCAACCGTTCGATAAAATTGAATGTTTAAAATGGGGTAACTTGGTGTGCAGAACATATTTTTCAAAAACTTCCATTTTAGAGAACAATAATATTTTATTCTGTACACTTATGTATTTTTTATCTATGAATTTTTTAAACTTTATCAAAACAAAAATATCAACGGAATCCGAAAAGTTAACCCTACGATAAAATTGACAGTTCAAATAGACGTAACTTTGTGTTCAAAACTTATGTTCGAAAGATTAATTTTTAGAAACCTGTTATATTTCCATCTTTGAAATTAAGTATATTTTATATATGCATTTTGGAAACTTTACCGGAACCCAGAAAGTCAGTCGAACCCGAATAGTAAATTCTTCGGTAAAACTAACAGTTCATATAAACATAACTTTGTGTGCAAAACATATTTTTGAATGATTCTGTTTTAGATGGAAGTTATAATTCATGCTATACAATTTCATACTTTTTTATTAATGAATTTTAGAAACTTCACCGGAACATGAAAGCTCAACCGTTTGATTAAATAGAAAGTTCAAATAGACGTAACTTGGTGTGCAGAACATATTTTCGAAAAATTCCCATTTAGATAGCTATTATATTTTATGCTCTACAATTATGTATTTTTATCTATGCATTTTCTAAACTTTACCGGAACACAAAATGTGAAAGAAACCCAAAAGTCAACCCTTGGATAAAACATAAAGTTCCAATAGACGTAATTTGGTGTGTAGAACGTTGGTAGATTGATTCATTTTTAGAAACCAATTATTTTTCATGCTCTACAATTACGTACTTGCTAGCTAAGAGTTTTAGAAACTTTACATGAACCTATAAACTTAACCTTTTGATAATACTGACATGTCAAATAGACGTATGTTGGTGTTCAAAAATTATTTTTGTGTGATTATTTTTAGAAACCCATTGTATTTCATTCTCTACAATTATATGCATTTTATAAATGCATTTCAGAAACTTTTCATGATCCCAAAAAGTCAACCGAACCCGAAAAGTTAACTCTTCGCTAAAACTATCATTTCATATAAACGTAACTTTTTGTGCACACCACGAATGATTCCTTTCTGGAAAGAAGTTATGTATCATGCTATAAAAAACGTACTTTTTACCTTTGGATTTTAGAAACTTTTTCGGAACACAAAAACTCAACCGTTCGATAAAATTGAATGCTTAAATAAGGGTATAACATGGTATGGAGAACATATTTTCGAAAACTTCCTTTTTAGAAAGGTAGAATATTTCATTCTATACACTTATGTATTGTTTATCTATGAATTTTGTAAACCTTACCAAAACACAAAATGTCACTGGAACCCGATAAGTTAACCCTTCGATAAAACTGACTGTTCAATAGACGTAACTTTGTGTTCAAAACCTATGTTTGAAAGTTTCCTTTTTAGAAACCTGTTATTTTTCCATCTTTGAAATTAAGTACATTTTATCTATGCATTTTGGAAACTTTACTGGAACCCTGGAAGTCATTCGAACCCGAATAGAAAACTCTTCGCTAAAACTAACAGTTCATATAAACTTTGTGTGCAAAACATATTTTTTGAATGATTCTATTTTAGATTAGCATTTATATTTCATGCTATACAATTTCATACTTTTTTATTTATGAATTTTAGAAACTTTACCGGAACCCGAAAGCTCAACCGTTTGATTAAATTGAAAGTTTAAATAGACGTAACTTGGTGTGCAGAACATATTTTCGAAAAATTTCCATTTAGAAAGCTATTATATTTAATGCTCTACAATTATGCATTTTTATCTATGCATTTCTAAACTTTACCGGAACACAAAATGTCAACGGAACCCAAAAAGTCAACCCTTGGATAAACTTAAAGTTCCAATAGACGTAACTAGGTGTGTAGAACGTTTGTAGGTTGATTCATTTTTAGAAACCAATTATATTTCATGCTCTACAATTACGTACTTCTTACGTAAGAGTTTTAGAAACTTTACATGAACTATAAACTTAACCTTTTGATAAAACTGACATGTCAAATAGCCGTAAGTTGGTGTTCAAAACTTATTTTTAAATGATTTTTTTAGAAACCCGTTGTATTTCATTCTCTACAATTATGTGCATTTTATCAATGCATTTTGGAAATTTTTCTAGATCCCAAAAAGTCAACCGAACACGAAGAATTAACTATTCGCTAAAACTAACATTTCAAATAAACGTAACTTTTTGTTCAGACCATGTGTTCGAATGATTCCTTTCCGGAAAGGAGTTATGTATCATTCTATTCAAATGCGTACTTTTTATCTATGGATTTTAAAAACTTTATCGGAACTCAAAATCTCAACTGTTCGATAAAATTGAATGTTTAAATGGGGGTAACTTGGTGTGCAGAACATATTTTTTGAAAACTTCCATTTTAGAAAGCTATAATATTTCATTCTATACACTTATGTATTTTTTATCTATAAATTTTGTAAACTTTACCAAAACACAAAATGTCAATTGAACCCGAAAAGTTAATCCTTCGATGAAACTGACAGTTCCAATAGACGTAACTTTGTGTTCAAAACCTATGTTTGAATGATTCCTTTTTAGAAACCAGTTATTTTTCCATCTCTGAAATTAAGTAAATTTTATCTTTGCATTTTGGAAACTTTACCAGAACCCAGAAAGTCAATCGAACCAGAATAGTAAACTCTTTGGTAAAACTAACAGTTCATATAAACGTAACTTTGTGTGCAAAACATATTTTCGAATGATTCTCTTTTAGATGGTAGTTATATTTCATGCTATAGAATTTCATACTTTTTCATTTATGAATTTTAGAAACTTTACCGGAACCTGAAAGCTCAACCGTTTGATTAAATTGAAAGATCAAATAGACGTAACTTGGTGTGCAGAACATATTTTCGAATAATTCCCATTTAGAAAGCTATTATATTTCATGCTCTACAATTATGCATTTTTATCTATGCATTTTCTAAACTTTCCCGGAACACAAAATGTCAACGAAACCCAAAAGTCAACCCTTGGATAAAACTTAAAGTTCCAATAGACGTAACTAGGTGTGTAGAACGTTTGTAGATTGATTTATTTTTGGAAACCAATTATATTTCATGCTCTACAATAACGTACTTCTTACCTAAGAGTTTTAGAAACTTTACATGAACCTATAAACTTAACCTTTTGATAATATTGACATGTCAAATAGCCATAAGTTCGTGTTCAAAAGTTTTTTTTGAATGATTATTTTTAGAAACCCGTTGTATTTCATTTTGGAAACTTTTAGAACCTATATCAATGCATTTTGGAAACTTTTCCAGATCCCAAAAGTCAACCGAACACGAAAAGTTAACTCTTCGCTAAAACTAACATTTC
>JAUOBV010507898.1:0-10015 GCA_032360425.1 Rubia occidens | reverse complement strand
CAAAAATGAAAGTAAGACATTAATAAAGGGACACCAAATAAGGCAGGTAAGACACAAATAGGAGGACAGAGGGAGTACCACATTACACGTAAGTGGATGGCTAGTTTCTACATCACATCACACGTGGATGGCTAAGTACCATATAAATTGATCGATCATAAATGGTGCGCGACCAAGTTGATAGCCATGTATGCTTCCTATCGCCTTCAACTGATCAAATGTCGACAACTGTCCTGAAATGGGTTAGACTCCTTAAACATGTTATGGGCGAAAACATAGTATAGTAGCAATCTGAATTCATTGGCAAATCATTCACATTAAAAGTCTAATCTAATGGCAAAGTCAAGATTAGAGCATTTCTAACAAGCCACTTAAAGGTGTCTAAATGTCCCCTAAATGAACCCCATCTAATAATGGCAAAGTAATTATTAGAGCATTTCTAATAATGACCGAATTCTTTTCAATCAATCCACTAGCGATTACACTTGAACCCCATCTTGTTATTGCACAGGACGCTGCCATCAGTAATATGATAGTCTTTCTCTGTTACTCATAATATTTTTTTACTAAAAATAAAATTCATACTACAGTTGTGGAATTCGAACATGCTCCATAATTGATTCATAGATAAAATCCGGAAATAGCCTGGAAAATTCTGAATATCAATGCGAAATAAATGATAACACAGACGAATGAATTAGCAGTGCATGAGGGTGATTCATGGATAGATTCTTCCATTTAGCATAATGCTATAAATTTTCATTCCCATTCATAAAACGCCAAATACGAAAGAAAGACGCCCACTTTTATTTTGCAAGTATATACTCCCTTCGTCCCTGAATAAATGACAACTTTTTTGATCAAATTTCTCACACCATATTTGACCATAAATTTCAATTAGTATATAGACTATAGAGAAAGACTCATATGAGACCGTTTCACCATAACTTATGGTGAGACAATGTACAAACTAAAGTTTTACATATTACATAAAGTACCCCATGTCATCTCAATCTTTAAATAATTGTACTTAAACCCTCCGTCTCACCATAAAATTAGGTGAGACCGTCTCACCCAAGTCTCTGTATAGATTATAATATCATCATGTGAAATATTGTTAGACTCCTATGTTTACGTAGTTTTTAAATAGCAAATTTTAATGTACCATTAATATCCGTAATTAAAGTTATTGATGGTCAAATATGATTTGAGAAAGTTGACCAAAAGAGTGTCATTCATTCTGGGACTTAGGGAGTATGTAATAAAGGACTGCTAATATTACTCAATTGGTTTGGTAACAAAATAGAAATCATATTCGAATACCATATGTAAATGGCATCATAACATAAAATTTATTTTGCACTCCTGTATTATTTAGATATTGCGCTAATCATCGTATAACTTAAGAAATATTTTAAACTCTAGGCTAGTAGAGTTGATTCCTCGTCGGACTGTCTGGACTTCAGCATACCCTCTGCTAAATCTCAAAGTTTTAGTACCACCAGATACTGAAAGTTCCCCCGTGCGTGTAGATCCTTGAAGTTGCAAAGTGCTACCTGTTGGACATATATATAAACAGAAATATGAACTTGCTATGAACACTTAATTGAACAATAAAAAAAATTTATGCATAAACTGATCATGTACCTTTGTGCTTTCCTTGTTTGAAAATAATAGAAAAGGTAGCATATATTTGGGTGCCGTCTATGGAGGCGTAGACGTCAAGGCCTTGTAAGCGGGCATCTGGTGGTGCATCGCTGCTAATGCTTTGTGTCGCGGGGACATCGAGCACTTCTACATCTCCAAACATGTTTTTTCTCGGCGGTTGAGGGCCAGCAACACGAACGATGTTCACTCCTTCGATCGGGCGAGTGTAAAGGGTGAATCTGAGTTCTGCAGAATTGGAGCGTACCATTATAGGTGGCATCACGAGTACCACGAACAGGATTGCAAGCCCTAGGGCTGCAATTCTGGCCATTTTGTTTCTTCTGTTTTCGAAAAAATCAGAGGGAAAGAGAAGCTTAATTGGTTATGAGGTTACAGGACATTCCTCCAAGAATGTTACATGTTTATAGAGATGGTTGAGGACATGGAACCATTATTATAATGATATTGGATAAAACTGTGCTGACTTAATTATTTTTATTATGTGCCTTTAATTCTTATTTTGTTTTTATGTGGTGAATTATGGATTCCTTAAATTTGGCCTCGGATTCATGACTGTTCTGGATAAGGATGGTAGGCTTTTGAATGCTGTGGATGGTTTGGTTTTTCTGATTCTTTATTCTCTCTTTTAGTGGTTTAAGGAATCTAACAGTAGCCCAAGCACATGGCTTCCCTACATCCGGAAAATGAAGCCCCTTTCAGGGACATACCTGGTGGAATGGAATGAAGCAAATATGGTAAAGACAGGCTGGAATGTCCGTAGAAAATCTGACAGCTTGTGGATTCACGGAGATGGATGCCAGCCTCGACAGCAACTCTGGATGCAATTTCTAGAGTGCTGCTGGAGCCTCTGATTCAGTAAGTTTGAAGTCCCGGAAATCAAGCGGGAGCAAGTGATTCCACACTCCATGCAACAACTGCTCCAGCAGCAAATTCTGACCTTCAGTTGCCATTGAAGAGGATTAAGAAGATCCACCCCAGGAGCTTGTTTGCCGTTTTGGAATTGCACCTTGCGGTTAGATTTTATAATAAAGAACACAGCAGGATCCGGTCAGAATTTGATCAAGTCAATTGTGCTTCTTTATTACTAATGATTTGAAATACTCGGTTGAAAAGAAAAGCTCAACATTACAAGTACACAGAGCTTAACAAGTGAAGAAAATTAGAATTAGAATTAGAATTACAATCAACCATGTTAGTCATAAACTAATATTTGAAGAGCTCATAATGTAGGAGGGGGAAATGATAATCACATGAAAGAGATGTGTGGGGTGCTAACCTTCAGAGTTTGATTCTCTTTAGCAACATCTCATTCGTTTCTTTTACTCTTGGTTTAGCTAGTTCAGGACTCGGGTTGCATCTAGTATAGCCAATTTGCAGCTTAACAGAGAATCATATGTCCCTGATCCCTTTTGAGTAGACTAGTTAGGTAACATCGCGCTTTGCACGTTGCATTTGATATTAAGTTGATAAAAACATCGAATGTTAATTAATTTTATTGAGGAGAACAAAATAAATGAAACCAGCTCTTTCTTAAAATTTAAACAGAATATTTATATTGATTTTCCTCTCTTTCCTCTAATTTGAATACTAATTTTATTAAGGAGAAAAAACCAAATTAAAACTAGCTCTTGAAATTTAAACATAATATTTATACTAATTTTCCTCACTTTCCTCTATTACAACAAAAAAACCAATACAGAATCTCCACACATACTTCTCCATGGTTGTTATGGTTGCATCTAGGAAGGCATCACAGTATATGGAAAGTCGGATAATGATTTGTGCTCGTTCGGCTTCATTAACATACTAAATCAACTCAAAGAGGCCAGGTGGTAGGTTGAATTCTCGCATAATGACTGGCAAGGATTTTGTCGACTTACTCGAGGATCAATGCAGATATAAAGTATTCATTGTAACAAATATTAAGGAATCTATATTAAGGAATCTAATGAGGCTGGTAAAATATTAAACTATCGTTAGCAACGTATTCTTCATATTCATACCTTTTAACCTGTTGAAGACTCATTTTACCTTTTCTTCAAGTATACTTTGAGAAAGTCTGAAAGAATTAGCCAAAGTCAGTTAAAGATTAACTTTTGTCCATGTATTACAATAAAAATAACTACCACCACATTTAATTAAAGTCGATATTAAGAAAGGAAACATGAATTTTCCAGCTGAAATGTCATCTTGACTTCAATTTCCTTGAACTCAGGATTTTCGAACTTAGAAAATACTGACCGGAACATGTTATATAGAACATGAGTAGTATACGTATCAAAAATACAGGTCAATCAGAAGAATAGTGTGTGCGATTAAGGTGCGATACACGCACTAAGTCAACCTTGCCATCAGCAACATTTCTACTACACTTACCTTTCCCCTTTCTTCATACTTTCTGACCACAACAGTCATAAACGGTCATATTTCAACCGTCCAGAATGGCGGCGCCTCCGCCATACGGCGGTGGCAGATCGACCGGCAAATCTTTCCTTCAAGTACTAGCAGACCGCCCTCCTCCACTAAATGCGAACCTTCCTTCCAATCCAGAAATTGTCCCGAAAACACTATATAAAGGAGACATTGCTTGCCTGGTTACACGTAAAGAAGCTGAAGCTCTTGCTTCTCACTATCAGAATGCTCTTATTGGTAAATTTTCCAGAGGAAAACCTTCCATGGCAAAACTAAATGACGCTTTCCAATCGGTGGGATTCAGAGGCACTTTCCAACTGGGTTCTATTGATGCTAGACATGTGCTTATTCGATTCCAGGATAAGGAGGATTACCAGAGGTTTTGGCTCAAGGGTCATTGGATCTTCATGGGGGCACATATGAAGGTACTCAAATGGACGGTTGATTTCTCCCCGGAGACTGAATCATCTATTGTTCCGGTATGGGTTACCATTCCTTATGTCCCTATATTCTTTTACAACTCTGCTATGATTACATCAATGGGGAATCAGATTGGGAACTTTATAAAAATGGATGCTGCTACTGCAGCTTTATCTAGACCGTCTGCGGTGAAACTTTGTGTCGAAATCGATCTTCGAAAGAAACAGCCTACATTTATTAGAGTGGGAATAGAGGAAGAAGGGGTTGAATATAATGTGATGAAATTGCCTTTACAATTTGAGGAACTCCCTCTTTATTGTGGTCATTGTAAGGCCATAGGACATGACGATATTCGGTGTATCTATCTACATCCAGAGCTCAAGAGGTCTAAACAATTTAGAAGAGAGACTGTATCCAATGATGCTCCCCCGGGTCTTAAGTCTAGCCATGATGAATTTAAGGCTAGTTCTTCAGGGGTTTCTCCTCAGGAGAAGGATAATATCCCACGATCTCTTACGGCCATATATGTTCCAAAAAGAATACTACCAGTTAATTCTGGAGAGAAGCAGACAGGAAATGCTGATTTAGAGCCAAGACTAAATGCTGATCCTCTCAAACAGGTTACTCATTCTGATCACTCAGCCAACAAATGTGATCATCAGAACGGTCCTGAGGCTACAGAGAATAAGATGGTGGAAAATGATGTTAATAAAGTAGATATGGTCAGCTTGGTTATTGAAGCATACCAGGATAATTTGGGTGATATTGCTGATCAGGATGGGATTACTGATCTTCCTGAGACTGCTGGGACCCCCCAGGTGGGGAATTCTGATAAAGTCTGTGTTCCTTCCCAGGCTACAGTCAGGGCTGAGACAGCTATTGTACTCAAGGATCCTTACTCAGAGATTTCAGAGATGGATTCGGACATGGCCTCTGATAGGCCATTAATCTCAAATCAGATATATTCATCAAGTCAGCAGCCCCATCATCTATCTGCTGCTAAATCATCCTTCTCTGCCCCCCCGTTTCACAACAGATCAAAACCTTTAGAGAAGGGTGATACTTCAGCAAAGAGAGGTCAGACTTTCTCATCTTTCAATACCATTTCTGCAGCTAAAAATTTTATCTTCTCCCAGCAGAATCAGATAAAAAACAGGTTCTCTATACTATCTGACGTCGGTAATTCAGAGATAGAAGAGGAAGGTCAGGTTGAATCAATTCCAATGGAGACTCTGGTTATGGCTCCTGAGGAGGATAATACAGTGACTGTAAATGATGATCAGGTTGCTGTTACTAAGGACTCTGCTCAGGTAAGTAATTCTAACTCTACTAATGATCCTAAAAAGTCAACCACATACAAAAGGCCTGGTAAATCAGTTAAACAAGGAAAATCTGACATATTAGTTAATGAGACATATTTAACCCAGTTAAATACTATCATGACTAGATCAAAAAGCTACAATGATGTTTCCATATGAATAGTACATCTTTAAAAATTAAGTTTCTGGTTTGGAATCTTAGGGGAATGGATACCTCCTTGCTGAGACTTTCTAATTTGAGAATAAGGCACAATTTAGAGCTTCTTTGTTTGATTGAGCCTAAACATGATAATATTCAATGTGATAGATATAGACAACTGCTTCACTATGACAACTGCATGTTTGCTGATAATGGTCAGATTTGGCTGTTTTGGAATTCAAATATCACCCTGGATGTTAAATGTGACAATCTTCAGTTCTTAGCTGTCAAGTTGACATGTCTGACCCTCAATAAATGCATGGATGCTTTTTTTGTGTATGGCTTGAGAACTAGGAAAGGTAGGAAGGATCTGTGGAGGGATCTTAAGACTTTTACACATACTGATTCGATTTTTATTGGTGATTTCAATGCCATTACATCTATAAATGAGTATAAAGGTCCATCTACACCTAAACTAGGTAGTATGAGGGATTTTAACGAGTTTATAAATGGACTGGTTTTAAATGAGATTAGCACTGTGGGGAATTTTTTTACTTGGAGTAATAAAAGGAGGACAGACCCAACTAGACAGAGATTAGATAGAGGCCTTAGTACTTCTTCATGGTCTGATTCTTTTCCTGGCTCTTCTGTTCAAATCCTCAACAGAGTTACCTCTGATCACAATCCTATGCTTCTAACTATTGGTAGTGACACTACATCTGCTCCTAGGCCATTTAGATTCCTAAATACCTGGTTTAAAAGAGTAGAGTTTATGGATGTTATCAAACAAAACTGGACTCTTCCTATTTCTGAATCAGGGATGCTTGGCTTCTTTCTTAAATTATTAAGACTGAAAAAAGTACTGAAATCATGGAATAGGGACCACTTTGGTAATGTCCATGAAAATGTGGAGAGGGCTGAATCAGTAGTGGGTACTTGTGAGTTGGAATATGACCTAAATGACTCCACTGATAACCTTATTAAACTAAAGGAAGCAAAGGCTAAGTTGGTTAGAGCACTAACTGAACAAAGGAATTTCTGGAAACACAAAGCTAAGATTAGATGGCTGCATGATGGTGACAATAATACAAAATTCTTTCTTAACTCGGTTAGAGAAAGAACAAGTAAGCTTAGAATTACAAAGATTAGGAGTAGTGAAGGTCTATGGCTAGATAATATTCAGGATATTGAGAATGAGGCTATTCATTATTACCAGGATCTTTTAACTGAGGATACCTCTCCTGAGAGTAATCTGTTTCAGGGACATTTCTTGAGCCAAATACCGACAATCATCACCAAGGAAGATAATGACAGATTGCTTCAACCAGTGGTTTTGTCTGAACTTAGAGATGTTGTTTTTAGTCTTAATAAAAATAGTAGTCCTGGTCCGGATGGTTTCACTGCCAAATTTTTCATCAAATCTTGGGATATTATTGCACATGATTTACTGGCAGCAGTACATGATTTTTTATCTGACCACAATATTCCTAGGGGTATTGCTAGTACATGGATTACAATCATTCCGAAAAAAGAAATCCCAGTCTCCTTTGATGATTATAGGCCAATAAGTCTTTCCAATGTTGTTAATAAAATTTTCTCTAAGGTGTTAATGGAAAGACTAAAACCACTAATGTCTAGGATTATTTCTCCACATCAATCGGCCTTTCTTAAAGGTAGAGACATTTCTGATAATGTTATTTACCTCCAAGAAATGGTTAGATTTCTACATAGAAAAAAGAGGGATCCTAATTGTATAGTTAAATTGGATTTGAGGAAAGCATTCGATAGGGTTAGATGGTCTTTTCTTAATTGTGTGCTTGCTAAATTTGGTTTTCATGGTCAATTCATCTTTAGTATTATGAAGAATCTATCACAGGCATGGTTCTCTGTTCTAATAAACGGTAAACCTGTGGGATTTTTCCAATCTTCAAGAGGTATAAAGCAAGGTGATCCAATCTCCCCCTTTCTATTTAATATATTCTCTGAAGCTTTTACTAGAAGCTTGACTTTTATTTTCCAAAATGGTAAGTTGGCATACTATGATCTTCCAGGTAATGCTCTTCAAATCTCACATCTTTCCTATGCTGATGATACTGTGGTTTTTCTTACAGCTAACAATCAAACACTGATTAGGTTTAAAGCTTTTCTATCTACTTTTGAAGATACCACTGGTCAGAAGATAAACTATAATAAAAGTGATATTTTCATTAGTAGGCATACTACTACACATAGGATCAGATCCATTAGGAGAATTTTGGGTATGAAGATTGGTACTCTACCATTTAAATACTTGGGTGTTCCCATTTTCACTGGTATTTCACAAAAAGTCTACTTCCAACCAGTCATAGAACAGATTGAGTGTAGAATCAGTAGTTGGAAAAATAAGTGGCTTTCTATGGGGGGCAAGATCACACTTATTCAATCATGTATATATTCTATTCCGCAGCATATATGGGCAGTGTTAAAACCTACCAATGAGGTTATCAAAGGTATTGAGATGATGCTAAGTAGGTTCTTCTGGGGGGTTCATGATCTAAAACCTAAAAAATCATGGAGGAAATGGGATGGAATGTGCTATCCCATAAGCCAAAATGGTCTAGGTTTCAGATCAATTCCAACCATTATAAACACTTGCTCAGTAAAACTGTGGTGGAAATATCAGTCTGCTGAGGCTTTATGGACTCATCTAATTGCTTCGCTGCCACCTTCATCTAGATCCTCACCAAACTGGAAGAGAATATGCTATGTGAATAATTGGGCAGAATCTCATACCAGGGTTTTGGTAGGTAGAGGTTCATGCAATTTCTGGACTTCTAACTGGTTAGATATTGGCCCCATTATGGATCATTGTAATCAGGAACAAATTAACATTCCTAATGATTGTACAGTTTCACAATTCATTACTAACAGGTCTTCTTTACTTCCTGAAATTTCATCTTATTTATCATCTGATACTGTTTCTCTATTACAGGATGCGAAGCTCTATATTTATAGAGATGACAGGTTGATTTGGAAACCTGAAATTAGGGGCAGATTTTCTTTCAAATCAGCTTATCAAATGCTGAGGATCCAAAGAGGTAACATTGCTTCCATTAACCATCTTTGGAATGTTAGAATTGAAAAGAAAATTTCAGTTTTTATGTGGAAAATGATTAATGCATATCTCCCTTTTGATAATGTCCTGAAAAAGATGAGGTTCTCTATTCCTTCAAGATGTTGTATGTGCTACCAACATGAAGATTCTATTGATCACTTTTATAATTCATGTAACTTTGCTATCCACATTTGGAGAGTAGTTCATGAATTCATGGGGATTGGGAATAGAGTTTTTCCTTCTATTTGGGAGAGATTATCATTTTATCTTACCTATTCTGGCCTTACCTCTTTGCATACTTTGATCATTAGAACTGCAGCATCCATTACATGTTGGAATTTGTGGAAGATGAGGAATAAATGCCTATATGAAAATGCCCTCCCTCTGACTGGTCTGGTGCTTAACCATATTAGAGAGCAGATTTTTTACTCTTTCTTGACTAGACCTATATATGTTACATCTGCTCTCGATTCTGGTATTGCTGATCATACCTTTTTACCTCTGATTAAAGCACCCCCTAAGCCAAAAATTAGGAAAGTGTCATGGATAAGGCCTCCAAATGGTTTCAAAGCAAATGTTGATGCTGCATGGTGTAGTTTGTCAAAGACATGTGGACTAGGAATGATTCTGAGGGATAAAAGAGGGTACTTCATTAATGTACACTGTAAATATACCAAAGCTGAATCTCCACTTGAGGCTGAACTTAAAGCAATTCAGTTTGGCCTCTATATGTGTGCTTGCTATGCATTACCTATTTGTATTGAATCGGATTGTCTCAATGCCGTCTCCTTTGTACTTAATCCAATTACTGCTCACTGGAAACTCTTCCAACTGTCTGATGATATCAATCAATTACTGAAACATAACTCTATTGTTCATGCCCATAGAGAGGCTAATCTTGTGGCGGATGCAATTGCAAAGTATTGTCTCCAGGGCAAAGCTAATTCTTCTCTCAGCTTTAAT
>JAUOBV010507787.1:0-10016 GCA_032360425.1 Rubia occidens | reverse complement strand
CTTATATTATCCTTCAAGGAAAATAAAAACCAATCAGCTAGTTATGCGTATGGTATCTGATATATTACCATTTAAGGAAAAGATAAATAAATCAGATTGTCTTGTGTATGGTGTCCTGTGGATAAGTTTGTGATGAAACAAATGCTTTACAGCTGATTTCGTTTTCAATCACATAGTCATCACAATCGAAAGTCATGATTTTTGTCCTTTTTGTCTGATACCGTGGCAAGTTTGGTGCTTTTGTTTCAAAATTTTACAAGTATCATTTTTTATTTGAAGAAAGTGGCCAATGTGTCATTTTAATTTAACAAAAATGGCGAGTACCATTTTTGTTTGACAAAAGTGGATGAATCGTCCCTTTTTCAATAAGTTCGGACATGTCAATAACCATTGAAGAAAAAATTGCTTCAACATCGGCTAGAAGTGGTATGTGAGTTGAACATAATAGTATAATTTATTTGGGGTAAAATTGTGATTCTACTATTTCAAGGGTAATTGACCGGTCACAGCCCGTTAAAAAGGCAATTATGCCACTTTTTTATTTAAAAATTATATTATATAGGTTATTTTCCCATTTGTAAAATGGAAGCACCAAACTTGTCAAAGTATCAAATTAAAAAATATCAAAACTATACTATTTCCTTATTACAACAATCCAAATCTCGTGTCCACATTATCATTTTTGTTTGTGATAAAATTACACAATACATATTAAAAAAATATCATCAACAATAATCTATCACTAAATGACAATAAATCAATAGTGAAATAAGTTTTAGTTTAAATGACATAATTTCTCTAAATGGTATATATTTTCACTAAGTCAAATATATATCCATATCTTTTTGTATTTAACAAAGTTTTAAATTCCTTAAATTCAATTAAGATGTAAATAAGTCCAATTTAGTTTTATATAAATCTTAATAAAAAAATTTATATGTTTTGATGATCATATTTTTATTGCCTTCTTCTTGCAATATTGAGATATTTGTGGATACTAATATTTTCCTCGTTACTTTTGGTAGTAGTTAGAGAGTTGCACTAGTTGTGCACGTATTTTTGTTAGACCTTGGAAATGATTTGGGGTGTAGTGTTTGATAGAAGATCTTTGTAAATGATTTTTTGTTTGATAGAAGATCTTTGTAAATGATTTTTTACTTAAAATTATAGACACTTGTCTTCATCCGTTTTGCCGAACCCCCATCTAGCCACGACATGTGAGATGATTCCCTATTGGCCCTATTTGCATCCGAAGCAGCACACTCATTGCATAGAAACATGTTAAGCAACTTCTTCTGCTTGATAGTCATCGAGAGACACGTTGGATGAAACTAGTCCTTGCATCCCTCACACTGCATCTTCAGATCATCCGGGTTGTAAGGCATCTCGCTCTTGCAATACACTGCAACGCAGTTTTGGATGAAAGAGCTGAGCAAGCCTTGTGTTTGAATCTTCAGTAATATCATCACGCCCGACACAATAGAGCACGGTGTAGTTTTTGAAGCTGTGAATGAGGCATTTGTCTTCGATGATGTGAGCACTATGGGTTTCAGTGTGGTCAGAAAGGAACAATTCCTTTGAGTCGTGAACTTTCTACGCCCACTTTAGGATTCCTCTAGCACATAGTACCACCTCACCCTGACATTGTAGATGGTGCAATTGGCGTCAATCTTTTCAAATCGCTCTATGTACGGAGCCTTACTAGGAATGGGTGCCCAAAGCCACACAATCATAAACTATTTACTTTCCAGGTCGGGTATTTGCCATTGAAATTCCTCCTTAATTTTCTTAGTTATGCACACAATTAGTTTAGTATAAAATTCATGCATAATAAGATTGTAAGTGAAATAATGTAGTAGTACCCTCATGCACTTAGTTTAGTTGTATAATATACGTATGATCAGATCACAAATTGTAGTTAGCGACAATAGCCCCTCATACACTTAGTCTGGGATTATATTTACACATGATAAGATTGCAAGTTCAATGCTTAAATAACTCTTCAAGCACTTAGTTTAGCATTAAATTCAGCCAAAGTAAGATCACAGGTTCAAGAATGTTGAAATAACATCGTACACGCTTAATTTAGTGCTAATAATCACGCACGATGTGTGCACTATTCAAGAATGCTTCAATAACCCCGCACATAGCACTAATAATAAGGCACGATAATCGCGAAGGTTCAAGAATGCAAGGATAACCCTGTTTTCCCTCCGCCTTGCTCCTTTTCATTGCCCCCATACTTTTCCTTTCTTCCACCTCTTTAAAATCCATGATCAAACCTTTATCCAATCTTTATGCTTGGGGTTGGACCCTGCGTTGCATGTTGGCCAAACCACTATTAAAAAGGTTTTATTTTTATTGAGTTTTACGTATCGGGTAACCCGTGGTGCAGTGGTCATGGTGTGAGGGTTAGGTTTAGTTCAGTATGGTAGGCGTACATTATCTTTCTCTCACACACTAATAGCAACAAGGGAAAAAGAGAAGAATATAGAAGAGAGAAAATTCATCATTCACAATATTTCCACCTTTCCACCTTCAAGACGTCCAAGCGATTTGAAAGAAAAATTTATACTTGAGTTATTGAATAAATTATTTTTATATGAATAAAATATCTCTAATCATATTCTGCTAACCGTATAGCTCTTCTTCGCCCATTGTATAGTTTTTTTCAGCTACCGTATCTTGTTTAATACAACTATAATGTATACTACTTAGATCAAGATTCTTCCTCTGACCCCTCTTTCCCATGGCTTCGCAATAACCAACACACACTTTGTTTAGAAATATTATCCATGCACAATTTTGTCGATTCACAAGTTCTAGAATATTTTCATAATCTCTCATGCGCTTAGTTTAGCGATAAATGTGGTGCAAGATAAGATCACATGTTTAATGATGCATTTATAGTTATCCAGGAATTTAGTTTAAAAGCACGATTTAGTGGTACAATTCACGCACAATAAGATTGCAAAATTTAAAAATGCTGCAAAAATGCACTCACATATAATTTAGCGGTACAATTTAGGCACGATATGATTGAAAATTTAAGAATGCTATAATAATTCAACACATTCGATTTTGCGGTACAATTCACACACAATAAAGTTGCAAATTCAAAATTAATGTGATAACCCCACATTTAGGTGTGTGGTAAAATTGCACGATACCGTCCCAAATATAAGAATGTTGCAATGTACTTTTAAAATATACAAAATGCAAAAATTTAGTTGAATCATTAATGGATTGAACAAACTCAATTGAAGACTAAAAATATATTTGGAAGCCAATAAAGACTAGGCAAGAGCTCTTACACATAGTCACAAAAATTGAGAGCATGTTGATGAAAAATTAGCATCATGCATTGTACTAGAAAATTTACTAAAGTGAGTGTAAATTTATGAAATAGTCACATTCAAGCAGAAGGGATGGTACATAGGAGTATAGTTTTAAAGTACCAAACCAATTGTAAGAAATGACTTCTCATTTGGTTTTTCAAACAACGATATAGTTCAATAAAATTTATTATTTAGTCTTGTCATTTAATGTGATTACGTAGGAGAAAATTTGTTTCGTATATTTTCTTCTAAATCATCATGTTTATCACTTTCTTATGAATTAAATAACACCTAGTATGGAAATCGTAGAGGCGGTGGTCAACTTGGGATTTTTAATGAGTGAGTTTCCTTTCTTATATTATCATTTGAGGAAAATATAAAATCAATCAACTAGTAATGCGTATGATATCTGATATATTATCATTTAAGAAAAATATAAATCAATCAGTTAGTTATGCGTATAGTATCTGATATATTATCATTTAAAGAACATACCATAAAACAGCTAGTATAGTATACAGTGTCATGTGGATAAGTTTGTGATGAAATCAATGCGTTACAGATAATTTCGTTTTCAATCACATAGTTAATACAACTGAAAGGCATGATTTTGGTCCCTTTTGTCTGATACTGTGGCGAGTTTGGTCTTTCTGTTTCAAAAGTTGTAATAGTACCATTTTTATGTGACGAAAGTGACAATGTATTCTTTCGATTTGACAAAAAATGGCAGAAGTACCATTTTTGTTTGACAAAAGTGGTTGAATCGCCCCTTCCCAATCAGTTCTGACAAGTCAATAACCATTGAATCAACAATAGTTTCAATAGGGCCTTGTTGTGGTATGTCAGTTGAACATAATCGAGTAATTTATTTGGGGTTAAAATTCTGATTATGCTCCTTTAAAGGTAATTGACCGGTCACAACCAGTTAAAAAGTAATTATGCCAACTTTGTGAATTGTAAAGGGTAATTTTGCCATTTTAAAATAAAAGGACCACAATTATAAGTGCAATAATAGCATAGTATCCTCAAACGCTTAGTTTAGTGGTATACTATACGCATGATTAGATAGAAAATTCAAGAATGTGGCAATAGCCCCTCATATACTTAGTCTTGGATAAAATTCAGACATGATAAGATCGCATGTTTAATGATTAAATAACTCTTCAAGAACTTAGTTTAGCATTACTTTCAATTATAGTAAAATTGCAAGTTTAAGAATTTTGGAATAACATCGCACATGCTTAATTTACCACTAATAATCATGCACAATATGTGCACAGGTTCAATAATGTTGCAATAACCCCACACACAATTTAGTGCTAATATTCACGGACGATAATCTTGTATGTTCAAGAAGCTTTGATAACCCCTTTATCCCTTCGCTCCGTCCTCTTCATCGTTTCCACACTATTCCTTTCTTCCACCTCTGTAAAGTCAATGACCCAAACTTCATCAAATTTGTACACTTCAGGCTGGACCCAGTGTTACATGTTGGCCGAACAATTTTTTTAAAAAAAAATTTCACTTTTATATAATTTTACGAACTGAAACCCGGGCTGGGTTTAGTTCGGTACAGTAAGCGTACATTATCTTTCTCTCACACACTAACAACAACAACAACAACAAGAGAGAGAACGATATAGAAGAGAGATAGAAGGATATAGAAGAGAGACAATTCATCCTTCACAATATTCACACCTTAATACCTTCGGCATGTCAGAGCGATTTGAGGGACAAAATTTACGCTTGAGTCATTGAATTAATTTTCTTTTATAAGAAACCAATCTCTCTACTCATTTTCCGCTCGCCATATAGCTTTTGTTTGCCCACTATATAGCTTTTCTTCACCCATCGTATCACATTTAATACAACTTTAATGTATACTACTTAGATCAAGATTCTTCCTCTGACACCTCCATGTATATAGCTACGCAATAACCAACACATGTTTTGTTTAGCAATATAATCCACACACAATTTCATCGATTCACAAGTTCTATAATGATTTCATAATTTTCACGGGCTTAGTTTAGCGGTAAAATTTACACCAGATAATATCACATGTTTAATAATGGATAAATAATTATCCACACACTTAGTTCAGCGGCACGATTCATGCACAACAAAATTGCAAATCAAAGAATGCCGAAATAACCCCCACACACTTAATTCAATGGTACAATTCACATAGGATAAGATCACAAAATGTAAATATGCTGCAAAAATCGTACTCACATATAATTTAGTGGTAAAATTCATGCACAAATATGATTAAAAATTTAAGAATGTTGCGACAATTCCACACACTCAATTTTGCGGTACAATAAATTCAAAATTACTGCGATAACCCCACACTTAGTTGAGCAGTAATATTCAAGCATGATACCGTCCCAACTTTAAGAATGCAACAATGAAATTTTAAAATACACAAAAAATCACAAATTTAGTTGAATCAACAATGGATAAAAAAACTTAATTGAAGATAGAAAAAAATAATATGAAGCATATATAGACTAGGCATGAGCTCTTACATACAGTCACAAAAACTGAGAGCATGTTGATTACTGTAAAATTTACTAAATATGAGTGTAAGTGTATGAAATAGGAACATTCAAGCGGAATGGATAGTACATATTGTTGTAAAGCATCAAACCAATTGTAAGAACGTTCAATCAAAATTGTTATTTAGTTTTGTCATTTAATGTGATTACGTAGGAGAAATTTTGTTCCATATATTTTCTTCCAAATCAACATGTTTACCACTTTCATATCAATTAAATAACACCTAGTCTGGAAATTGTATAGGCAATGGTCAACTTGGATTTTTTAAGAGTAAGTTTCCTTTCTTATATTATCATTAAAAGAAAATATAAATTAATCAGCTAGTTATGCGTATAATATCCGATGTATTATCATTTAAGGAAAACATAATAAATCAGCTAGTCTAGCATATCGTGTCCCGTGGATAACTTTGTGAAGAAACTAATGCATTGCGGATAATTTCATTTTCAATCACATAGTCAATACAAGTGAAAGGCATGATTTTGGTCATTTTTGTCTAATACCATGACAAGTTTGGTTTTTCTGTTTCAAAAGTTGTATAAGTACCATTTTTATTTGACGAAGAATGGCAAATGTATCCTTTTAATTTGACAAAAAATGATGGAAGTACCATTTTTGTTTGACAAAAGTGGCTGAATCACCTTTTTTCAATCAGTTTGACAAGTCAATAATCATTGAGGCAACAATAGTTTCAATAGGGCCTAGAAGTGGTATGTGAGTTGAAAATAACAGAGTAATTTATTTGGGGTAAAATTCTGAGACCATTTTTATCCACAACCCAACTCAAACTCCATTTTATTATTTTTTAACTGTTTCTCTCACATCCACGTGAGCAATCCATTATACAACAAAATCTTATATTTTCACACTTTATCAACAACCCAACACAACTCAACTTTTTAACTTATTTATAATTTTTAGATTCTATATATCTTTTATATTAGAGTTTGTCTTATGAAAGACGATTTTTGCATAAGTTGTGAACAAAATAAGGTTTAAACTGCAAATTATAATAAATCAAGATTAAAAAATTTTGGGTTGCATTAATCGAGTCATAAACTTATGACTACTACACATTGTATAGTAAAATTTTAATACTGCAACTAAAATCTTTTACATTTCTATAATTCTAATTCAACCTTGTTTTTCATATACCTATGGAAAGTCAGTCTTTCCCAAGACTTTGCCTTTATATTATACCATTTATTAAAAATTAAATATAGTTAAACCAATATATATCAAGTAATGAAAAATAAATTTAATGAATTATAGAAAAACAACATTAAAGAAGATAAATTTAAAAAAGAAAATTACAAAAATAAATACTGAAGTACAAAATAAAAACTGAAAATTATAAATAAACATACTTAAAATCAACAAATTAGATAAGATCTAAATTTTATATTGAACTAAGATAAAATTATACTCTATTTGTAGAGAAAAATATATTATAAAATTAATAATTACTTCAGAAAATAATACTAAATTAAAATAGCATTATTTACAAATGAATGAGATATCTAATAAGTAGATATATACATAATAAATCCAGTGAATAACTGAGGTGACACATGTCACTTTAATTACTACAATCCAACACTCTCCTTAGTTCACGGATAGTTGATAAGAAAAAAAGATGCACATGATGAGCTGGACACGTGCTTGTTTTTGTGCCTTATTTAACTGTAAGTCACATCGACAACTCAGTTTTGCGGGCTACTGATAAAGATGGTCTGATTTTGCTCTTTTAAAGGTAATTGACCGATCACAACCCGTTAAAAAGGCAATTATGCCACCCTTGTGAATTGTAAAGCATAATTTTTTCAGTTTCAAATAAAAGGACCAATGTTATAAGTGCAATAATAGTGTAGCATCCTCACATGCTTCGTTTAATGGTATACTATACGTATGATTAGATTTAAAAAAATCAAGAATGCAACTATAATCCCTCATATACTTAGTCTGGGAGACATGAGATCACAAGTTCAATGATTAAATAACTCTTCAAGTACTTAGTTTAGCGTTGCATTCAATCATAGTAAGATCACAGGTTTAAGAATATTGCAATAACATCGCACACGCTTAATTTACGGCTAATACTCATGCACGATATGTGCACATGTTTAAGATTGTATGTTGCAATAATCTCGCACACACTTTATTTACTGGTAATAATCATGAACGATAATCTCATACATTCAAAGATGCTTTGATAACCTCGTTATCCCTCTGCTCTGTCCTCTTCATCGCCGCCACACTCTTCCTTTCTTCCACCTCTTTAAAGTACAAGATCCAAACTTCATCAAATTCGTACATTATGAAAGTTGAATTGATTGGGAGGTTCACGATTGGAAACATGTTAATTTGGGGGAAGAAATTAGGAAAATAAAAAGAAGATTGGGTTGAATTGATTGGGAGGCTCGCGTCCTATCACACTGGCAAAGTATCAATGATTATGAATCTGAAAAAGGCTTTCTTTTGATTGCACAGAAATAGAAAAATAAATAGTGGACGAGACCTGTTATGGCAGGTCTCATGATTCTTATTTCTACCCAGGAAACAGTCTAATCCCATCTATCCCTCAACTTGAAATGACTGATCTAGTGTCCGTATTGTGAAACACATTTACTTCTTCCAATTTGGGATGAAATATATGTTGTAAATTAGAGATTTCGTAACACTTATTTTTAACACTTATTTAAAATATTACAATAACTTATAAAGTGTTAGTTAAACTTTTGAAAAATGTTAGTTAAACTTTTGAAAAGTGTTACCTAAATTTTAAAAAGTGTTACGTTGGATATAATGCAACATCACGTAAGGTAATACTTGTCATAATCGCTCACGCGCCTAGTTTAGCTGTAAAATCTATGTACGAAAGATCACGAGTTTAATAATGCTAAAATAGCCCTCCACACGCTTACTTCAGCGGTACGATTCACGCATGAGAAAATCACAAATTCAAGAGTACCGCAATAACCCACATGCGCTTAGTTTAGAAGTGAATTCATGCATAATTTCGCCGATTTGCAAGTTCAAGAGTGTTGTTATAATTGCTCACAGCCCTAGTTTAGCAGTAAAATCTATGCACGAAAGATCACGAGTTTAATAATGATAAAATAGCCTTTCACACACGCTTACTTTAGTAGTACAATTCACGCATGAGAAAATTGCAAATTCAAGAGTACCGCAATAACCCACACATGTTTTGTTAAACTGTACAATTCACGCACGATAAGATCACAAATTTTAAAATGCTGCAATAATCATGCACACTTATTTAGGGGTACATTTCACACACAATAATATAAAAAATTTAAGAATGCTACAATAACCTCACACACTTAATTTCACAGTACAATTTACGCACATCAAAATTGCAAATTTGAAAATACTGCAATAACCCCACACACTTTTAAA
The DNA here is from genome assembly GCA_032360425.1 of Rubia occidens. NCBI lineage: Eukaryota > Viridiplantae > Streptophyta > Magnoliopsida > Gentianales > Rubiaceae > Rubia > Rubia occidens. Next base: position 696 of record JAUOBV010507787.1, on the reverse strand, counting down.
GTACACCGAATTCATAAAATTTCGTTGAATCATCAGTGGATGCAACTGACTTAAATTGAAGTCTGAGAAATAGTTGGAAGCCAATGAGAACTATGGCCTGAGCTTTACACAGAGTCACAGCCTACACCACAAATGCAAACCAAAAAGGAAAATAAAACAAACAAAAAAACAAATGATGAACTCAGGTAGGACAGCTGTTGCCGGTTTCACTTCGCGCGTGACCGTTCCCATGCAACAAAGACCAGTCCCAGTATAGAGCAATGGTGGAGTAAGTATTTAAGAAAGAAAGAAAGAAAGAATTGTGAGATCCTAGGAGGAGCAAAAAATGGTTAAAATTTGAAGAGGCTGGTGGTTTCTGCATCGCCTTGCTAATTCCGAGGTATTCCTTGCTTCACCATTTCTTTATTCTGTTTTCTTTCTTTACCAAATTCCCTAGTTTTCCAATACCTTTTTCTTTATTCATTCAATCTCGGGCTCTGTAAAGAATTCATCTTTTTCTTGTTTTGTTTTATTGAGTGGGGAGCATTAGGTGAGTAGTGCGCGACTGTGTGTGGAGTTTTAAAGGCCGATCCCATTATTGAGTCTGAAAGAAGCAAAACCAAAACCCCTGGGGAAATAGAAGTGTGTGTTTTCTGTTGTTTGAGGAAGACAACAACATAGGAACCTCAATGGTGCAAACCCGAGAAGGAAAGTTTG
>JAUOBV010507677.1:0-10016 GCA_032360425.1 Rubia occidens | reverse complement strand
GTAATAAGTGATATAAAATACAACAGTTATTAATAAGCGACCTCACACCCTTATTGCTTTAACCGACATAAAAATGATGGGTTGGCGAGGTCGTAATCATTAAAATGGGAAACTCTAACAATAGCAGGAAACAAGGAAACATAACCAACCTAAATCAAAAACAATATACCCATAACCTAATCGACATTCTAACACCCAAAATGTAACGATGAACCCTAATCCATAGAAACATCTTACTGGAAGAAAAAATAGATTCACAATACACCACACACTTAACCATTTCAATAGTAAATTTAGAAACAAAAGTAAACAAATCAAATGTAGAAACCATACCTTTGAGAGGATGTGCAGGAGAACTGTTGGAATTTGAGGGAAAGTTGAATGTTTAATGGAATGCATGAGGTGAGCTCCATATATATAATCGTTACGAATTTTGTGTATTCAGCCTACAATGCAACATCTCGAGCTATGTCTATAGGATCGATACAACAACGACGTTATTGCGACATCAATAAGTTTGATTGTGAGCCTAGGTTATTCAACCCACAGATGTATCAAATGGGCCTTTGCCAGACACAGTGCGTAACCGACATCGCTTGTGACTCACTTTCTACGAGATTGGACAGACTTTCTCCCGATGTCAGTCGTAGATATTTTGGGCCACAACATTTCAGCCCACCACCATATGACATGGGCCCATGGCTGACCAAAATGCAAATTAATTATGTTAAAAATGGTAGACAGTTTAGTAATTGTTGTTTTCATTGTCAAAAAACTTCATAAATGTATGGTTTGATCAAAATAGATTTGAACACAACTAGTGAACTATTTTGTTTTTACAATTAGGTCCCTCTGAGATGGAGGGGGAGAAAAAATGTAGAATTAGCCAATAATTTGAATCTCATTGCCAGGATCACTGTGAAGGTCACGGGGGTATTCTTCCCTCTTTTTTATTAGTATTTCATTAGTTATGTGACTATGAGCGTTGTTAATTTGGAAGATAAATTACAGCTCAACAAAATCGGATGAAATTATACATTATAGGTTTAGCTTAGAATTTAGAAGATAAGAAAAATCCAACCATCATTTCACTAAAGTTTTAATACTGGGCTTGGAGTTAATAATATAGTATATGATTAATATTTTGTGTGCAAGGGATAATCAGAAGATTTTGTGAAATCTCAATGGGATCATGTCTATTTCATTATCATTGTCGAGGATCATTAATTATTTTAAATGGGGATAGAAAAGGTCATGTGAACGAAGATTGGAATTCAATTTGGGCGTGCCGGTTTACTTTTCAATTTGTTAGATACGTCCCTCCAAAAAAGTGGGAGAAGTCGCAATGCAAAACTGGAGATGCCCTTATTTAATTCACCAAGTCATAAGAGCGATGTTCCAATTTTGTCATGCTCTGGTTAATGAAATGGAACCACAATCTCCCAAGATAGTGTATGACAAAACTTTAAGAAAGCTAAGCTATGACCCCCAACATCCTCGAAGGCTCACTACATTTCTTCATTCGGCATCCGAACGGAAAATATGCATACAGAGGTGCGAACCGGGTTAATCGTTTGTCATTTTTCTTAACATTGTGTTCCAAACCTTACTATCAACGTTATGAGAATGATAGCTTCCACCAAATCGAATCAAATGGAATTTCATTTGCCATGCTATTCATGGCCATAATTTCTGAAAGGGTTCTACTACTTGGTCTACAATATATTGCAGATGATTACTCTTAAGTATATATACAAGGTTCATTTGGGAAGATCTGCTCAAAGTCGATCTGGGAATAAGACCACTATCTCTAATACCAACGTCGTGTATAAGTTGTGGGTGACCAGGTTATTTTTGGAAATATCGTAATTGAGTTAGGGTATACCGGTGCATTTATTCATTTTTTTCACTCAAGTCTCGACAAGAAATTGGGAGAAATATAAATCCAAAATTGTAGATAACAATTTGTTATTTGCACGTACAGGAGTATTTTGTTCATGTTTGGAATAAACAGGTCATCAGAAAAGCCTGCAATCTTAACATCGAGTTCTTTACAACAAATATTGAAAATTATACTTTGGCCCTTATAAGCAAAGTCGCATATGGTTCGCATGTAACTATCCATTAATCGACACTTAAATGACGTCGGTTGAAATGAAATTCCAGGCAGTAAACAAAATTTTCAGTCAAAATCTTGAACAATTCCCCCCAAACTCATCCCATTTATATCATATTCAACAATAAGACCACACCTCATCTCATTTCTCTTCTTCCTACCCCAACTCCACACCTTCTTCTCCATTCACAACATTTCAAATCTACTCAAGAACCCAACCTACACTCTTCTCCCAAACATTAACAAGTATCCTAGGAAAGAGCATCGCCCGGTTCAAATTAATTGAGGTAGTTTTCACTTCATTTAATGTTCATGTAGCACATTTACAAACATACCTTCTACAATGATTGAATATTTTCATTAAGTATGTTGACTATGTTACATGTTACATAGTGTGTATTGATTGTGTTCATGATTTTAGGGTTGTTATTAGGGTTGATTTTAGAAAATAATCATATTTTAGTATGAACACAAGTTGAATGTGTGACATTGGTCAGTGAATTGATAAGTACAAGATACGAAGGAATGGTAACCGAGGCCGCATTTGACAGGAACTGACTAGACCATGTATGAATAACCGACGTCACTTGTCATTCAGATATAGCGACCTCGATCATTTCATTATGCGACGTTGATGTCCTGTATTCGATGTTTAGATTTATGTCGTACGCTGTTCACTTTTATAATTTGTACATCAATTGTTACATGTGTATATGCTGTAATAGGAAAAAGAGAGTTATTCATTGTACATTCAGTATTTTAATCTAGAGTGTTTGTAAATACAATGTAATTGCTATTGACGAACGATTGCTGGGTCATCTAATATTAAACAATAAAATACTATTCCACAAACGATATCCAGCCGATTTATATACGATCTCGCACAAATTCACAGCCGAAGCTACTCTTGAACGACGTTGCATAAAGCGAGGTCTTCTTACCAACGTCGGCAAAATAAAACAACGTCATTCTATGTCAGCGGGAGATGTCACTTTAAATGCTCTGCGACATCACTTTTCATATGACTACATCGAGGTGAACGAGGTCACACCTTTTCTTAACCCACAACATGCCTTCATGCAATAAGCGACGTCACTCCATGTGGACGCTGAAGTTGGTTTCTGCGATGTTGTAGATATGATATACCCTGGTTGACCAATTACCGTTGACCGACGTCGATCACAAAACCTACCGACATCAGTCGGAAACCGAGGTAAAAGATTTATTTTTATCCCGGTTGTGAACCGAGGCAAAACATACATTTTACTCTGGCTGTATTTACCTTGGTTCTTCCAGGACTGAAAATCAAAATAAAAGGTCTTGTAGAACAGAGGTAAAATGTCCTGTTTGTTGCAGTGAATTCTTACTAAATGAGATGGCGACGTAGCAAATCTGGTGGTGGTGGAGACAAAAACTAATACAGGACCTTGTTGCTGTTGAAAGAAAAATGAAGGAGAAAGGGTTGCAGAATCAAAGAAAAAGAAAGGAGAAAGGGGTTTGGAAAATTAGGGCCAAATCTATCTTTCTAACATAATCCAGACTCAAACTATCGGAAAAGGTTATATTTGCACATACACTAGCTATCTAGGGTTATATTTACGCTTTAAATTATGATAAGGTTATATTTTCACTTATGTGAATTATGTAGGGTTATAAATGCACTTCACTCTACTTAAAATTATAAATTATTAGTCAATTTAAGTGAACAAACATTTAGTATTAACAATTCCATCACTATTAAGCACTAAGCACACGATCGTGAGTATGGTTGTGTTATGGCATTTGGAATATGATCGAGGAGATTAGAGGAGCCGTTGAAGAAAACACTGGAAGAAGATAAAATTTTAAAATTTTATCTTAATTTTTTTAAAAGGAAAGAATACTTAAATAATCCTATCTTTTAGTTGAAAGTGCCACTTATTTATGTATGTGTCAATCTTACCGTGGATGTCGTTGACTGCACTTTTCAACGGGAAGGTTGGCTGAAATTTAATGAAATGACAATTTTGCCCCTGAACTAAAAAAGAAAAAAGGGAAAATAGAAATATCATCAAGCATATAAATTCACATCCCCCACCTACCACACACACACCCACCCACCCTTTTCTTCTTATTTTTTTTATTTCTTTTTTCTTCTTTCCGCTTCCAACCTCTCTATCATTCACCCTCCGCCACCATCTTCCTCCATTAGTGGCGGAGCCTCTATTAAAGGCAATTCCTTTGAACTGGAGAACTCACTTTGGGGTGCCTTCTCTGGACATGCCCTTGATTGATGATTATAAAAGGCAATTCCAAAAATTGCCTTCCAACGCTACAATGGATGCGGTTCAAAACTGTCTTCTACAAGGCTCAAGGAACCTCCTTTGATCTATTCTGATCTCAAAACTTGATGCATGTTGTCGGACCAAATAATAGTTACAATCTTGGAACCTGTGAAAGGTTTCGAGCTTAGAACAAGTCTCCTACTAGCCCAAATAGTTTATGCCTCAAATGGCATTTCCATTCCAAAGCTGTGAATTCTTGATTTGGATCCATTTAATGCATGATAAATTATTCCAGACTCGGAACATGAATTGGGTCATGCATTCTTAACTCATAACACTGGATCAGATCACTGTGGATATTGTAGAAGCTGGGATAGTCATTCTAAGCTTGGAACACAATTAAGATATAATGGTCAATACCTAAAAGCCTTATATAAAAAGTCAAGGTACATCAAAATACATGTCATTTTCACACTATCTATCAAAAAACCATAGACTACGCTAGCGAAGCAATAATCTATAGAAAAGAATAGAAATCTAGCAAATTATATTCAAATGACAATGTCATCATATATACTAGCTACTTATACCACTGCTACGTTGGGATTTCCAATAGAAACGGAACGAGCATTGACAATATACCTAGCCAAGCAATTTCTTTCCATGTTTATATCAGGTTGCAGATACAACTTGTAATAATTTGTAAAAATCTGTGAATTGGAGAATGTTAATAATATGTGTAATAAATCAACCAATGAAGCTCGAGCATGGAAACAATGAAACTAGATTTAACCCAAATCTTACTTCGTCGATTTCAAGATAATCCATACGGATTTGTTGGAGACACTCCGCCGCATATAGCATTATGTAATACCCGCACTCCCAATTCTTCACTCGTTTCTTGTACTAACTCATACGGAAGAATTAATAATCATAACAAAACTTCAAAATTTTAGAACTAAAAGTAATTGTCAACATGAAAATTTAATCACACCTTGATCTCGCCTATCTCCAAACCCTTAGTACTATAATCAGTGGGAAAAACGATGCAAGCATCCAAAATCTTAAGAAATGACCCAGAAGGTTGAAAATGTAAATAATCCATCTAGTAAATGCGGGTTTTCTCTCAGACAATAAATATTAATCTCTAATGGTCCCTATAACATTGTGATAAATAAAAAATAATTCATAAAATATATGTTTTTTTAAAAGGAAATTAGAATTTTACAATCAACTTTCAATGTAAGGTGAAATAGGAAAAAAATCCGTTCATCCTATATTTTTGCGGACGTAGTCCACCCTCTCTTTGACCATGTTACCAATTTCTTATGTCATGACTGGGCATAAATATCCTATCCACCCCTTCTCTATTTGGTTAGCAAAATAATACATGCACCGTCAAAATTAAATTGAAAACATTAATTGGAAAAATAGGTAAACAAATAAATTATTTTGTTGAATGCAGAAAAGGAATAGTATTTACAATACATATGTGGACATTAGGGTTTGTTGACTTGGTCACACCTGGACAGGTTTTTGAAGTCACTCCATGCGGCAATGATTTCCCGTTTTCGACCAAATACACATTCATTCTTTGAAAACAAGTAGGTTGAGTTGACTTGGCAAATCAAATCATACAAGACCCTAACAAAGTGTGGTGAATCCTTAAAAAAAATTTCCCTTCTGAGTGATGGTTTAACCTCCTTCGTTGTTTTTTCAAATTGTTTTTGGTCTCGTTGTAGGCTTTGCCTTCAAATGAAAATCTTTTGTAGGGTCTACGTATATTATACGACGAGGTCATAGAAGAAAAGTCCTCGGGCGGGTTCCACGTGCTTGTAGTGGTTGTCCAAATCGGCAATAGGGCATTGAGTACAAGTGGCTTCTCTAATGAAACTCTTGATATCCCATCTACAATTGTCACAGAGTGATGATGTCGCATTGACTTGTGTATAATACTATTGGCAACGTGGATCAGCCTACCTTTGTCCCCTTGATCAACGTACAACTCACATAAATGTGACATCTAGAATGATAATAAATTAAGTCAAAAAAGGTCAATACAATTAATTAGGATCGAGACTGCCTCTGCCCGTTCTCCTTCACTCCCTCGCTTTCCTCTCGTGCATGACACAGTGCCGCATCTGCCCCTGGAAGCTCATTCTCTGCCTCGGCTCCTCTGACCATACCATCGAATTCAGTCTTTCCACCGATCTCAGCCTCAACCACCTCGTGCACGTTGATGTCCGGCGTGCCGTGGAGGTCACCAATACGGCCATGGTGTAGTTTCTCGGCCAGCTGAGGCAGACTCACATGCTCTCCTGCCACGTGGTATCGCCTTTCGGCTATCTCAACTCTCTCTAGCCGCTCTGAGAATGATCAACATGCATGTGTGTTTATTATGGATTTTTTTCAGGTGATTAATTTAGTTACTACATTCTATGTTTCATTTTTTAGATATATTTTGGCTGAATTTATGAAATTGTGTTATGGGCCCTTTTCTTTTTAGCTTCTTTATATGCACTTTTTGATGTATGTATAAAGACCCAGTTTGTCTTTTATTGAGATTCATAGCCTATAAATTTTTCTCTTTGCATGTTTCTTGCTTGTGTTTTGCCTCATTTGCTGCTATTGAATACATTTAAGCTATATGACATTCTGCTTTGGATGTTGCATTTCCTGGTTGCATAATATGCTATATGAAGGGAATCTAGGTCAGTTTATGAGGGATTTCCTCAAGAAAATTCAAATCTTGAATCCCACCCCCGTTCTTGTTATAGAGCAAGAAGCTGCTCACAACGAGCTTGTATTCAAAATTAGGTTGCACAATGCCCTAAGATACAATCCTTCCATTTTCTACTCGTTTGACGCGATCTCTGAGGAGAATGAGAGCTCAATGTAGGTTAAAGAATTACAAGATGTCATTGGAGCAGTGATCTAGATATGTTTCTTCTAAAGGAGGGGCTAATTTGTTAGACTTTGAGTTGTTGGAAATAATTTTAGATAGTTGCCTTAGCATATACCCAGTGATGCATTTCATTTCTTTGGTTAAATTTATTGTGGTTATTTGTTGATTTTATTTTTTTAGGATTTTTGATCAAAATCTTAAATATTTAATGTGAATTTCATTATGTTCTTGTTGATGATACTGTTTTTCAATGAATTCCAATTGGGGCTTTGAATTGATTTTCATTTTTCGTTGTATATTGGCTATTTTTTCTTAATCTGATGGTGGTGGTAAATGGAGATGGGAAATGGAGTGAATACAAATATAGATAGAAGTTATTTTTTAAATAATATTTGGTTCTTGTAATATTCAGTTTTTTGGAAAATGTTTAAAATTGCTGATCCAACCCTATATTTTTTAAGACTTAAGTGCATAAATAACCCTATGTTATTTTTTATTTCATTTTTAGGAATTTTGATCAAAATCTTAAACATTGAATGTGGATTTCAATATGTTGTTGTTGATGATACTGTTTTCAATAAATTCTGTTTGGGGCTTTGATTTGATTTCCATTTTTGTTGTACGTCGGTCATTTTTTTCTTAATCTGATGGTGGTGGTAAACGGAGGTGGGAAATGGAGTGATTACAAAGTTGGTTTTTGCAATATTCGGTTTTTGGAATTTTTTTAAAATTATTGATCCAGCCCTATATTTTTTTAAAGAGTTAAGTGCTTAGATAACCCTACGTTTTAGTCGAAATAGAAAATATAAACCCTAGTTTTGGGCGAAAGCGCCAATGTAACCCTTGCAACTTGAAATTGGTCGAAACTAAGTAAATTTATGATTATACCCTTGTTGAAAAATAAATATTCGGAAAACTGGAAAGTGCATTTTTACCCTTACCAATTTTCATTTATTTCATTAAAATCTTTACCTTAAATATAAAAAACCTACTTTTCACACCATGCTCTTCTCTCCTCTGTCGTTCCTCTCCTCCACTTCCGTCTTAATTCACTCTCATCACGCATTCTTCGACACCCTAATAGAACTCATCCCCACTGAATTCTACCCCAAACCCAATGACGACTCCTCTGACAACCCCAAACCCTACTTTCACGACCTCTGTGAAGCCTCACTGAAGCGCTAATTGAAGGAGATCCTCAAGTGCTTCCACCACAACTTCCTTGACCCTTAGAAATGCCAGTCTTTCTACTTATTTTCTTTCACAAGGGCGGGTCCGCGACAAGATAGGGTATTCAACACCACATTGGTCATGCAAAACTGCTCATGACCCTTACTGATGAGGAAGAAGCAATCATCGACGAGGCACTCATGATTAACAACATTGGCGACGTCGGTGGCAGCATCGATGTAGATGATGCTGAAATGAAGGTCAGTTTACAGAAGCATGTGCATATTTATATGGTAATAGAACTCAAACATCTAGAGCGGGCGGATGACGCCAAGGAAGAGGTTGAGAGGGAGGGTAAGAGAGAGAGAGCGAGAGAGAGAGAGAGCTCGACGACATCATTTGATTTCAGAGGGTTGGTTTTGGTGTAGAAGGGTCCGAGAAGAAAATAAGTAAAGGGGTCACCGATGGTGGCAAACGTTGAACAATGACGGAGTAAACCACAGGCTACGTCAGCTAGGGTAGAAGGGTCATAAAAATTTCAATTTTAAGCTCAGGGGTATTTTTATCTTTTTAGATTGAGTCAACACCGAAATAGTTCAATCAACGTTTAAATAGTGAAATTTGGGTATATCGGCCCAATTGTTGAAAAACATAGGGTTAGAATTGCACTTTCAGAATTTACAGAGTTAGATTGACACTTTAAGAAAATTATAGGATTGGTTTTTTATTTCCCCCTTTTTAATGTGCTAATATAACCCTAGAAATAGAAATTATGTGCTGAAATAACATAGAAATCCAAACTAAGTGCTGATATAGCCCTAGAATTCTTGTTAAGTTCTGACAGTGAGAAGGGTAAATTCTTCCAAAGAAATTTAGAAAACTAACGAGGTTATTTTGGTCATGTATAAGATGCTCAACGCCTGATTTTCTAGGTAAGCGCCAGAAATGGTACACAAGGTTACAAGGTACGATTCATCCAAAAGTTAGGATTAGATTGACACTTTCTCATTTTACGGGGTTTATTGACATTTTAAGTTATTTTAAGCGTATTTTGATCTTTTATTAACATCTGCATAACCGTTGCATGGTTTATTGGTTTTGATCAAACTTGTAATAGTTGGTAAAAATATCAATTGATGACATTGCTCAATAAATGTTTTTTTGAAGAAAATATATACTTCATCTGTCCCACACCAAGCTGCAGAGAGAGGGACTTGGTATCAAATTTTCAGCCATTTTTTTTATCATTATAAGGTTAGGCTTCAGCCTTGTTACATGGGGTAACAGTGTTAAACAGTGAGAAAATGCACAGTACTAAATCTGAATTTTATAGCATAAACTTTGGAGCCAAAAATTAACTCTCACATTTCCCTCCTTAAATTTGGAAGGAAATTTCTGACCTACAATAGTACAGTGCAATACAATTCTTGACTACCCACCCTCTATATATTCACTACATTTCTACTATCCACTACCCCCAAACAAGTAAAAATTCCATTCATGCTCTCAGAAAACATTCCTTCCGCAGGCATACCGGAGCTGTAAAAGCTCTGGTTCTATC
>JAUOBV010507566.1:0-10016 GCA_032360425.1 Rubia occidens | reverse complement strand
GGATTCAAAACAACAATTGTAATGACAATTCTACCCCCTAACCTTATTTTTCTTCTCCAAACACACCATGACCACCACCTGCCACTGGTGGCGCCGCCATGTCACCTTACCGCAGCCATAAACCAAGGAGCTGATGTACCAAAAAATATAGATTAAGAAAAAAATGATATTCTTAAAGCACATACATAGCAATCCACGCACCATCGCCCAAAACCATATCTCCCCCTAAAACCCTAGTTCCTCCACCATCTCTCCCTGCTGCTCCATATCCCGCTGCCAAACCCTAGTTCTGCCACCACCTCTCCCCGCTGCTCCCTAGCACGCCTCCAAACCCTAGTTCCGCCACCATCTCTCCCCCCGCTCCCCACGACCAAATAATTCCTCCTCTTAGAAACCCAACCCTCCCCTCCTTCCACTCCTCCGCCACCAGAAACCTAGCCCAGCATAACCCTCTCCGCTATGGCCCTCTGAAATTTTGAGTGCCGGTCCACCCTCTCTGCCGTAGCCCACTGATATTTTGAGAACTCTACTGTAATCTTACCCTCTATGGATAACTATCTTGCGCCACCACACCCTGAGATTGTGAACGCTCCGCCGGAGCAAGAAAATTAGTAGTAGCAAACATAGATTGGGAAAAATTGGCAGCGGAGAGCATGGATTGGGGAAGATGAGAAAAGAAAAGAGGGAGAATAGAGAAGAGGGAAACATGGTTTAATCGATTCTAACGACGCAGAACATGGATTGGGGAGGATGAGAAGAGGGAGAAGAGGGAGAAGAGAGAAGTGTGAGAAGGGAAAACAGAGGTGAGGCTGAGTGAAGAAGAAAGGAGGGAGGGCTATTATTGTATTTTCATGTTATTTTATTTTTTTTGAATTTTTAACTCGAGAATATTATGATCATTTCACTAATTTCTGGCCAAATTGGTTGTTGACAATTTGGTCAACGATTTCCAAGATTATTTTTGCACTTTCAGATTTTGGTCATTTCTGCACTTTCGCCCAAAATATAGAGTTCTCAAATAATTAAAAGTCAAGATTCCGATTAAATTTAAAATATTTTTATTCACAAATATCATATTATTCACTTTTTTATTAAAATATTTTTATTTTTTTGTTTGAATTTTTTTGACATTTGATTAAGTTACTCTATGATTGTTTTCAGATGTCAACCTAATACTGTTATAATTATTATCAATTATACAAATAAAATAAAATTAAATTAAATTTTTAATAAATTAAATCGTGCATCAGACGATGTTATCTATTCTCAAACACCATACAATAGAAATTATTTGCTTTTTGAATGGTACTTTCAATCGAGGTTATTGAAGCCATTTTGACTAACCTACACCCAAATTGTCTAAAAATGACACACTAATATTATACTTAATATGCTACTGATTTAATTCTTTACTATATAATTAATCTTAACTTATACTATTGTAATATGCTACCTAATTTCAATTCCTTACTAAATATATTCAAGGAAAAGTTTTGGGAAACATCGTATTTCCACAAACTTATGGAAAGACGGAGTTTTATGAAAATAATAAAAGGTAAAATGTCTTAGTTGCAATACTAAAAATTTATCATGCAACGTATAAAGTTTATAACTTGATTCATGCAACCCGATAATTTTATCTTCATTTCTACTAATTTGTACTTTAAACCTTGGTCTTTCCATAGCTTATGGAAAGATCGTCTTTCAAAAGACGGACTCAATCATAAATTATTAAAATATGTAATTTCTTAAGATATAATTAAAATTATAAATATCTCATTGTAATATATATATATATATATATTGCTTAACAAAATTCAAAGAAACACATAATTTGAAATAAAAAATGTTTGGATTTTTTAATACATCGATAGAGTATTTTCGATAGAAATATGTATAAATATTATTTATTTATTAATTTATACATGACAAAGTCTTGTTTTAGACCGACTAACTATTAAATGGTGACATTTTATAATTAGTGAGACTAATAAGGTCATTTGAAATTTACTTTTACTAATTGCAATGAGATACATATAAGGGAAATGTGCAAAAATAACCCTATAAGATTGAGAAAATGGAGAAATAACCTTGTAAAATCTGAAAGTGCAGAAGTAACCCTAAGTTTTTGTAAAATAGTGCAATTATACCCGAATTGAACTATTCCAGCATTGACAGAACTCATTCCGGCATTTACCATATGTGAAAAGATAAAAACACCCTTACTATTAAAACTAAAATGTAATGACAAAACATAGCCTATACTTCTTCTTCTCTTCACCGTCGGACAACTACCGCCGGACATTTTCTGCCACATTGTCGTCGTCTGCTCCCGTCCCCCTTCTGCTCTGCCGCCGGGCCTCTGCCCCTTACCTAGAACTACCGCTACTCAAATCTAACTCCAACAGTCAGCTCCGCCACCACTAACCCCTAATCTCACACCACTCAGCCACCATCGGTTATCTGGTGGCTCAGCCCAAATCCATCGTCGCCCAAATCTGCCATCTCCCAAATCCACTCAGCCAACCACCTCTTCCCCGTCTTCGACCAAATCTGCCGTGACCCACTAAAACCCTACAATCCATAACCGTCATAACCACCCCCTCTCTCACCACTCCGCCAGTGCGCCACCTCCGCTCTGCCCATCTCCAGTAACACCTCCCCAGTCTCTAGCACCACCACCACACCTCCTCCTCCAACCGCCACCGCTCAACTGAAACCCCACCCTCAACCCTAGCCGCGCTGCCATGCTCCGCCACACAACCCTAGCTCCACTCTCGATGCAACCCCACCACTTTCGTAACCCCAACCCCACGATGCCCAACCCCTCGCCAGAAACCTAGCCGCTCAGCCCCACCATTATCGACAGAAGAGCCCCCCACCACCATCGCTCATCTGTCGCGAGTAATTGTATCCAACACCCCACCACGCCGACACGTAGGGTCCCCCACCACCACAACTCGTCCCCCAACAAACACCGCTTGTCCGTCGCTCGTCCGTCAGAGCTTGCCTTTTGGATTTTCAATGGGAGAATAGGAAACGAGAAGAAATGAAATAGGGAAAAGGAATTTTTTATTTTCTTAAAAATTTGTAGGGTATTGGAAGGGTAAAATTGTATTTTCAATGAATTCAGGGCAATTTAACCGTTGACTTTTTGGTCAACAAAATTGTGGGTTCATTTTGCACTTTTAGATTTTACAAGGTCATTTCTGCACTTTCGCCCAAAACATAGGGTTAAAAACGCACTTCACACTACATATAGTTATGATAGCCCTTTAAAATGATTCTCAACATATAAATAATTACTTTTAAATAAATTGAATGAAATAAAAGTAATTAAATTTATTATATTCAATATTTAATAATTTTTAACTATCTCATATAGTTTTCCTTTGATGACTAAACTTTGAAATTTTGAATAAAATTCTTTGTTTTTTATTTAAATATAACACACAATAAATAAAGAAACTAAATCCTAATATTTTAATTAATAATATCGTGCAACGCGTAATGGTACTCCGCTAGTCTTTTTCAATTATTTTTTGTTTAGTTAATTTTTATTCAGTTCAGTTCAATTTGAATCAAGTTGGTTCAGTTTGATTCAGTCTGCTTCAGATTGAATCAGTTTGCTTCAGATTGATTCGATCTGCTTCAGATTACTTCAGTTTGGCATGCTTCATTCAGTTCAACTTTATTCAGTTAGGTTCATTTTAATTCAGCCTGCTTCAGATTGAATAAGTTTGCTTCAGATTGATTCGGTCTGCTTCAGATTGCTTCATTCAGTTCAACTTTATTCAGTTAGGTTCATTTTGATTCAGTGCGGTTCATTTTGATCCATTTTGGTTGATTTAGTTCAATTTTATTCAGTTTATTTCAGATTGAGTAAGTACGATTCAGTTTGATTCATTTATGTTCAGTTTGGCTCAATTAATTTGATTCATCTAGGTTCAATTTGACTAAATTCAGTTCAATTATATTTGGTTCAGTTCATTTTGATTCAGTTTAGTTCAGTGACAACTAATTCAGCTTAGTTAAGCTCCATTCAGTTTAGCTCAGCTCAACTCAACTCAACTCAACTATTCTCAGTTCTTCTCAACTCTTCTCAATTCCAATAAATTCAGCTTAGCTCCAATCAACTCAGTTCAACTCTTCTCAACTCCAATAAATTCAACTCAGAGCAACTTTATTTCAGCTGAACTGGACGAGGCCTAAATTTTTACTACCCCCCATCCCTAGTGATTTTGCACACTTCTTTTTTATTGGCCAATCTCCCAGACAATTTTTCCCACTTTGAATTCTTACCTTGTTTGGCAAAAATTAGTTTTGAAATATTTATACTATCCTTACTCATTTTCTAATATTACACAAAGTCCACTTATTTACAACCCAAATCAACCCAAACCCAAATCAATTAAACTCAAATCCATATCACTTAAATCACTAAAAAAAAAAACCTAACTCCATTTCAACATCTTAATTGTTGAACCGTCCAACCAACTTCCACATTCAAAATCTCGTGACTTTTGACTTTCCTCGCCCACATTACTGACCAATAAATTTCTTCTTGGGCGGTTGAATATCTTATCCCTCACATGCGCTCTTCATCTTCCCAACACTTACATTAACTTCATTCTCATCCTCTCAAATCCAATTCTCTCTCCATCTTCCATCTTCACGCACTCCTCCTCAAAAACTCTAGTTTGTATATTTGCTTCTCTCCTCAATTCTCTTCACCGATTGACCACAATTATCTTGATTCATCTTCCACATTCACAAAACTCTAAATTAATGGAATATCTCACTGATTCCTCCAGTGATTCTTGCCGGAGATGTTCACTTTGTTATGTTTCTGACATTTATCGTCGGTCAGAAGTCATTCCAGAGACGGGGGCAGATGATGCCACCTCAGTCTGGAGGGCTAACGCAACCCTCGTGGAACTGATGGTGCTAGAGCCCTTTCTCGGCCATGAAGTCCCAAATATGATGGTTTCTTGTGACTTTACCGCTGAGTTTGTTGCAAAATTGGTGTCCCCTATCATGCATGTTAATATTCACCAGCGTAAAGGTCATGGTAAACAACATAATGTTCATCGTGAGGTTGCCGGTGCTCGACCCCTGAACCCAATCAATGAGATGTCGACAGTACTGGAGGGCTCTGGTTCCTGCTCTGACTCGGATGATACAAATCATGGCAGCAACGCTGTCATATTCTTGAAAGATATGTCCCACATTGGTTTCTTACAAAGATAATGACTTACATATAAGGACTTGGATCACTTCCACTTAGTACCAATTGGTTTTAAGATAAAAGCCCAAAATACCTCTAAATTTAACATGGTATTAGAGCCCAGGTTAGGTTATTGGGCCGATGTGTGCATCCCTTTTAATTTAGCCCGATGTGGGTCGTAGAGTGTTTCCACGTTAGCACGTGAGGGGGACGTGTTGAAAGATGTGTCCCACGTCAATTTCTTACAAAGATAATCACTTACGGATATGAATCTCCTTGCGAAGACTCTGGATTGCGGAATATCAGATCTTTATTAAGACTGAGAATCTTGCCCAACTCAGTATAAGTGCACGAAATTGCAACGTCTAGCCCACATGGTACACTCAACTCCGACTTGCTCTCTAAATAGCCTGCAAGTTTAGATCACAAGGGTTCTCTATAAACTATCTAGCCCGCTGGATTAGCTTATAAAGGAGATTGAAACTTAACTAGCCCGCAGGGTTAATAAACAATATAAATGATCAGAATGTCTAAAAATTCTGAATATATGATTGATAAAAGTATTGTTAAAACTCGGCTGAACCCTCTTTTTAAATAGAGGATATTTTGTCCAACTTACCCTAAACAGAATTGGAATCTGAATCAACTTATGGCAGCTTCAAGAAGATAAAACCATATTTAACTAGTATTCTATTTCTAAACCCTAGCTCGGTGGAACTGCCTTAGAATCAGACTGGAAAAATATTGACTTATCTAATCTTACCAAATATAATTCTAATCAGAATAAAAGCCAATTTTCGAGAAACTCTAATAGACTGGTTTGCTCGAAAATAATGAACTCTTCAGAAGCCCACATGGCTGAGTTATTAGACTGAAATAAAATAATGTTACAATGATCACACTACCTCACTAAAAGACCCAATGGGAAAAAATATAGTTTTCTTCATAACGTCTTCAATTAATCGACAAACTTGAATAAGTAATCCAAGCCCTTGCCGGCTTCTTCATTAATTCTTCATCATGAAGTTGATCAATCAAAGCATTCAATGTGGCATCCCTAAGCGTCATTCTTGACCTTGTCATTGGTCCATCCATGCCACTTAGAGGATCCCGAACATAACCCTTGAATGTTTGATCAAGACGTGAAATGTCTTCATTTATGGTGGTAGTCGTCTCAGGATCTCCATCATTCCCTCCGCGGTCAAAAGGTTTCGCCCTCAAAATTGAATCATCTTCAAAGGTAAATGGAAATAAATCAACAACATTGAAAGTAGCACTAACACCATAATCACCGGGAAGATCAATCCTGTAAGCATTGTCATTCACACGTTCTACCACTTGAAAATGACCATCACCACGCGGACTTCGCTTAGATTTCCTGGCATTCAGAAACCTCTCTTTTCGCAGGTGCAACCAAACCCAGTCACCTTCCTGGAAGACCATAGATCGGCGACCATGGTTTTCTCGAGTAGCATTCTGCGAATTCATCCTTTCAATCTTCAATCACACCTTCTTATGTAATCTTTTCACAAAATCATCCTTCTTTTCTCCATCTAAGTTCTTCACCTTTTTAAAGTTCAAAGGAAGTAAGTCAAGAGGTGTAGTAGGAAGAAATCTATAAACAATTTCAAATAGAGGTAAAGAAGTAGAAGTATGAATAGTGCGATTATAAGCAAACTCTGCTATGGAATGCAAGCTTCCCAATTCTTTAAGTTCTTTTGGAAAAGTGCACGCAACAATGCCCCTAAAGTTTGGTTGGTCACCAATGCCCGTAGAAAACAACTTTGTCCCTAACTTGTGCCACAATGTTCCAAAAGTAGGACAAAATATTTACATCCCTGTCAGAAACAATAGATGCACGAATACCATGGAGACGGACCACTTCTTTGAAAAATAAATCCGCGACATGTTTCCCATCACCAGTCTTCTTACAAGGAATAAAATGTGCTATCTTCGAGAAGCGATCACAACCACAAAGATAGAATCATTACCTGTCTGGGATCTTGGTAACCCGAGTACAAAGTCCATAGAAATATCAACCCAGGGATGTGTAGGAACATGTAAAAGAGTATACAATCCATGCGGCTTAGTCTTAGAATTTATTCAAGCAATCAATACAATTCCTATAAATCCTATCAACATGCATAGGCATATTTGGCCAATAAAAGTGTTCTTTCAACAAATTATAAGTTTTTAATGCACCAAAATATCCCATTAAACCACCTAAATGAGCTTCTCTAATAAGTAATTCAAGCATAGAACATTGAGGAACACATAACCTATTATTCAGGAAAAGAAAACCATGTTGTCGAAAATACTTATCAAATGAACCTTTCTCGCATACAGCATATACAGTTAAAAAATCAGGATCACTGGCATATAAATCTCGCAGGAAAGACAGTCCAAAGAAGTCTAAACGTGTAAGTAATACATGCCTACGACTCAAAGCATCAGTAACAACATTCTCTTTACCCTTCTTGTATCGTAACACATAAGGAAAAGATTCAATGAAACTAGACCACTTAGCATGACGCTTATTTAGCTTTATCTAACTCTTCAAGTATTTCAAAGATTCATGATTACTATGAATAACAAATTCTTTATGCAATAAATAATGTTGCCAAGTTTCTAAAGCACGAATAATTGCATAGAATTCCTTATCATAAACAGGATAGTTAAGAGCACCTTCCTTTAACTTTTCACTAAAGTAAGCTATAGGGCGATTCTCTTGCATCAACACAGCACCAATTCCAACACCAGAAGTGTCACAATGTATCTCAAAAATGTTATTAAAATACGGTAGAGCAAGAACAGAAGCATGATATAATCTATGTTTCAATTCTGTAAAGGCCTTCTCTTGTTCATCACCCAAACAAACTTAACATCCTTTTTAACCAGTTGATTTCATCATGATGGGCAATCCCAGATCTTTGTACATCACATTGCCGCATGTCCGAAGTGGTTAAGTTATTGACATCGGGCAAATTGTACGGTTAACATGCACCTAGTTTGTCAAAAATGCTTTTGGAAGGAGCTGAGAATATCAATGTGAATGATATGAAAATAGTTGAGCCTTCCACTAATTCAAAACTCAAGTAAACATCAGTTAAATGTATATTAAAAGTTAATTATTGAAAATGGAGTTGTAGTGAATGCTTCCTCGATTCCTCCGTCAATGAATACAAAAACTTGGGTGAGACGGTCTCACCTAATTTTTTGGTGAGACGGGGGTTTAAGTGGAATTATTTAAAGATGGGAATAACATGGGGTACTTTTTAAAATTTGTAAAACTTTAGTTTGTACCTTGTCTCACCATAAGTTATGGTGAGACGGTCTCATATGAGTCTTTCTCGTCAATGAATGCAGAATCAAAGTCCCGAACACCAAAATCTGAACTACATAGAGCATAAATTTTCATTTTTTATTGAGTTAATCGTACAATCATAATTTTATTTGTATCGTACTATACAAAGTTGATTACTGTACATGAATTACACTCTCATATATAATTGTTATATATTCATTGTATTAAATAAGATTTATTTATGGTCCTTGAAAAGAAGAAGAAGAAGAAAAGATTATTGAAAAGATATATATCCGTGCATAGAGCGTGTTACATGCAAATTTAGGTTTGACAGTGATGCACGGCACAATCATGCACTGTGTTTGTTTTCAACTGTTAAAAGTCCTAAAAATCACTATTGATGGCCCTCATCTATATTGGTGATCGTACTACTTAGATTGATTTTTTCTAACGTTTAAATGTGTGGAGGGATTGAAAACATTAATAAGTGGATGAAAATGATTAATTTTTTATCATATATAAAAGTGTGGTATTTTAAACAAAAATAGGCTAAAATAAAAGAATGGAAGAAGTACAATTTGTATTTTAAATTAAAATCTCACCTTCATTAGTACATTTCAACGTTATAAACAATTTAGAGAAACATGCACCATCCTTTCTTTATGGTTTCTGAGTGACACCATGCTACATAAGTATTGGGTAAACTTTGCAAGGATTACGATTATTAAATCATCAAGAAAAAATAGAAAATATTTCCAATGATAAAAAATAAACAACAATAGACATTAATCAAATTTAACACTAATTTTTTTATATATATTTTACATGACACTTATTTATAATTTACTACCCAACAAGTACTCAGCAACAATAGTCCATCAGATTGATGAGAGAATTAGGTCAGATGCAAGTGATCAACACCCCATGATAGTACAATTGTACACAAAGCATTCAATGTTTTTCATCAAGTTTGACAGTTATTTGGAACGAGGGAATGAGAGGTATAATAAATTAAATACACACATATTCACATTCATGCTAATAATTCTATGCACACTTGGCTTTTCAAGAATAACAAAATGTTTGCTTTAAACTTTAAGAAAATGTTTGCTTTATTCACGTACATGCACGATACTAGACGCCCAATGCATGCATGCATACTTCAATGCATATTCTCTGCTCTCTTTTTTCTTTCTTCTACAGATTTTCTTCATGATTTTTCTCAGGGGACTTATTAATTTAAAGCTCTTTCTGATGGTCATAAATCTCATCATCCCATTCCTCAAGAAATTTCTCCTTCAAATTAACCTTTTCTTCAACTCTTTCTGATATGAATCTCCGTGCGAAAACTCTGGATTGCGGAAAATCGGATCTTTATTTATTTTGAGAATCTCGCACCACTAAAAATAGGGTAATATACAAATATACCCCTATGTATTTGAGAAAGTGCAAATATACCCCTGAGATAATTTTTAGTGCAAATAT